>PVIH01004221.1:0-84326 GCA_004025045.1 Sigmodon hispidus
CACCCCACCTGCACCACCCCACCTATGCCACCCCACCTGCGCCACCCTACCTTCTATCATGCATACAAAACAAGAGAGAAGCTGTTTTGTTTGTTTTGAAGTGGGAGGATTTCCGAATCCTGTCTCCTCCTTCCCTTTCCAGCCCCTTTCCCTCTTGTTTTCTTTCCTAGAACCTGGAGTTGACCAACTTCCTCTTTTCCATGTTACCACAGAAGTGGCTGGGCCAACCATGAACAAAAGCTTCAGAAACAGTGAGCCAGAATGAGTGTTTCCTTCAAGTAAGATATTTTGTCACAGCAGAACAATTATATGGTTGAAATCACCCAGTCATGCAGAAAATCACCTCGCAAACATCCCTACCCACACCCATTCCCAACTCCTGCCCATCGCAGCCCCTCACTCCCATCCCCATCCCCCATTTCCATCCCCATCCCCCACTCCCACCCCTCACTCCATCCCCATCCCTCCACTTCACTGCCCTCCTCACCCCTTCCTCATCCCTTATTCCCACCCAGCTCCCAACTCTCCCCCCATTCCCATCCCCTCATCCCATCCCCCATCCTTACCCCCCACTTCATCCCCTACCCTAACCTCTGTCCCCATTTCTCCACCACACTCCACCCCTCCTCCACTGCCGACCTATCCCCCACCCCACCTATCCCCATCATCCACCTTCACCCTAAATGCTTGGGAAGTACCTTGGTTCTTGAGGGACTGCCTGTGAAGGACTTGAGGGTGAGACATGGAGAGTCTGGTTTGATTTTTGGCCATAGTGGGAACCAAGATGCTTGTGAGTTTTTACAGGAAGTGGTAATTCTTACCTTGGGAGACCTCAAGGCTTGAGCTCACCAGCCTCGAAGCCTGAATAGTTCTGTAGAATGGTTTGTTGAAAAAGTCCCCTGAGGGTCTTGTGGTCAGAAGGCCGCTCTCTCCATTCATGTGGCTTCTGCCAGGATGTCTGGAGTTGCAGGCTTGGGCCAGGTGGTGTTGACCACATCAAGTATTTTTTAAAGAACCCTAAAGGTCACCTGGTCTCCATGACTACTTCACACTGCTCACATCAATCAACAGTATCCCCCACTTCTGTGTCTCTGAGCTCCATAAAAGATGAGTGGGTCAATGCTATGAAATGTTGGGGCTCTACAACCAGCCAAAACCATGCTTATAACAGGATTCCAGGCTGTGGTCATAAGGCCCTCTAGTCACCAAATTAGTAAGACAATAACAAAAGCAATCTCCTTTGCAGGAGACTGGAAGTTTCAGCATAACCTCAGAAGCCAAAAAGGAGGACATCTCCAGCCTGTGCTGAAAGGATCACTTCATATCCCCTGAGATGGCTTCAATCAAAAGAAGTGAGGGAGGAAGAAAGGGAGGCAAAAAAAAAAAGAAAGAAAAGAAGGAAGGAAGAAAAGAAGACAGAGAGGCAGGCAGGCTCGCCAACACCAGGGAGCAAAGCCAGGAGATTCTAGGATCGGGGAAAGCCTAGCCTATATTGAGAGACCTTATCTCAAAAAGAAAACGTTGATGAGAAGGTGGAGGAAGGCAATGCTTTGGTTGCTGGTGGTATAAAATGTTGTGGTTGGTAAGGGAACAGTTCTGCTCAGAAAACATGCTAGAACACTTGCTTGCTGTGCACAGGGCTTTGCTCCCCAGTGTTCACCAAAACATAATGTGTAAACAGTTACCATAAGATCCGGTCACTCATTCCTAGGAACACTCTCAAAGAGTGGAGAATGAGTACTCAAAGATTTGCATCTGAGCATCTGAGCAAAACTGTTCACAAAACCAGACTAAACTGTGGGTGCTGCCCAAATGTCCATCAGTTGGCAGATGTACAAACAGGCTACAGAACACCCATATGAAGGACATTTAATCCTAAAAAGGAAACCAGTACTGAGCAGTGCTGGGAATGGATAAGTCTTGAGAAGCCAGCCAAAAAAGGATGTGTATTGTACAAGTCTATGTACATGAAACATCTGGATGGGCAAATCCACAGACTCGGAGCAGTTCCATGGATGCTGAGATTGAGGAAGAGGAAATGAGAAGGGATCCATGATGGGAAATGAGGAGTCTCTGGAATACATACACAATCTGGTAAATGTCCTGAAGGTTACTGAATATTTACTTTAAAGGGGTTAAAATCATACATTTTATGTTGCTTAAGTTTTGCCTCAATTTTTAAAGAGCATGTACTTTCTCTTTTTAATGTGTGTGTGTATGTGTATAATTTTATGTGTATGGGTATTTTGTCTGCATTTATGTCTGTGTGCCACATGTGTGCCTGAACCAGATCCTCAGATCCTCTGGAACTGGTGTTTCAGAGGCTTATGAGCCACCATGTAGGTTCTGGGAACAGGATTCACTGCAAGAACAGTGAGTGCCCTTACTGCTGGGCCTTAATCTCCAGGCTCATGCACTCCATTTTTTTTTTAAAGTTATAGTCTCACTATATAGCCAGAAATGCTTTGAGCTTCTGATCCTTCTGCCTCAGCCTTCCAAGCACTGGGATTACTGGAGTGAGTTGCTACACGCAGACTAAAAGCATGGACTGTGGTAAACAGAAGACCCAGATGTTTGTTTACAGCATTTCATAATCTGCCAAAGCCAAAATTCCTCCCCTAAAAGATACCGCCAAAGGTGTGGTTGCTCTGACAGATAGGCAAGAGGGGCTGGCTTCGGGATAACCTCACTCTCATTCTGGACCTTGTCCTTGTACTTTCTCATAACCTTCAAGATCTGGAGGATGTCCAGGATCCAGAAGGAGCTCCTTATTTCCCATAGCCTAGCAACAAGGCATGTCTACCCAGTATCAGTAGAGTCCACAGAAACCAGCCACAGAAGGGTTCACATGAAGGAAAAATGTCCTGGCACAAGAAGGAAGAAGAAAAGTATGTAGTGAGGGCTGTCAGTGGATAATAAAGTTTAGGGTAAGAAGCAAAGGAGGAAATACTGAATTTGATATTTAAAAGAGAAAAAAATCAGAGTGTGTAGGTGTGTCAGTTATGTGAAAAGATGAACAGAGATGCAAAAGAGAAAGTGTGGCAGGGGAACAGCACGATGAGCCTTGTATTGATTTCACTTTGGAACCCTATATATGTTTAGCATATTCAAAATCTAAAACTGAACTTTGAAAGGATGGAGTAATGCAAACAGACACAAACCAATCTGATATTATATTGAACTGAAAAACCACACAAGGCCAGGAATCAATTGAAGTAGTCTGATTGCACACAAAGGGTTTGTTCTGAGAAGAGCTGGTATCTAGGAGATTTACAGACACTGGTCTGGTCATTCTGAAACTCTTTCTGCACAATATAGTATAAAACAAGCACATACACGTTCTTTACTGGAATAGAATAAAGGACACGGCAATAAGTACAAGTTAGAGAAAACCCTACAGTATTAAATTTGACATGGAGAGACCAGTTTGAACTCATGACTAGAAACAGAATTATTTCTGGGTTCTGTCCACTGAAGGACATAGAAGCTCTGATAAGCCAGTAACCATGGCACGGGTACCACTAAGTCCTATGCACCTCATTACTATAGAAACCAGGGCTCCTTAAAACAGTGACTGATTCTAGGTTCAGGGGCTAAGAATGCATGTCACAGATATAAAATATCAGGTCGCATCAGAAAGCACAACGGGACTCAAAGATAAATATGATCTTGCCAAAGAGATTCAGAAGCTGACCTCAGGCTGCTCAAAGGTGGGACAGGCAATTTGAACAGTAAAATGAACAAAGACAGCCAGGCACTACACACACACCTGATACCCTCGGAGGCAAGATGAGATCCAATCCCCTGGTGCTGAAGTTACAGATGGTTCTGGATGGCCATATAGGTTCTGGGAACTAACCCCAGCTATTCTGCAAGAGTAGCGAGTGCTCTTAGCCACCAAGCCATCTCCCCAGATCCCTGATTATTATTGTTTTTAATTGAAAATCTTGCAGAAACAAAATAACCAACTAGATGTAAGAGGAACAAGCACTTTAAAATATTCTATAGGCCCCAGTATTTTCTCCAGTCAAGTGTCTGTCATCAGTTACAGGTGAACCTGGCACCCCACCAACCCTTTCCTCCTGTGAGAATCCCACAAATTGGTTACAGTAACAAAAATGGAGCAAGGCTTGGTGATCAAGTTCATATCAGTAGCATATCCAGCATTATTCAATCTCAATCACATGTGATGAGTTAATCACTGATGCCCCAAATAGTAAGCCCAAATTCTGCACTAATAACCATGCTAATAAAGACATGTCTACAATTAGCATAGAGTTTTCCAAAAACATAATGTCACAAAAACAAACAAGACTAATGACAAAAAGAAAAGATTTAGTTTAAAGACATATTGACAAAACATCACTCCTGAATCTTGATTGCATCCTGGGAAGGGCTTAAAAAAATAAAAAAGCTGGGGCTGGGGAGATGGCTCAGCGGTTGAGAGCACCGTCTGCTCTTCCAGAGGACCCGGGTTCGATTCCCAGCACCCACATGGCAGCTAACAACTGTCTGTAGTTCCAGTTCCAGGCAAACACCAAGGCAAATAAATAAATAAAGTTTTAAAAAAAATAAAAAAGCTGTAAAAGACAGCTGGAGGAAAGCTGCAGAGCCCCAAATGCAATGGTGGGCTGTGTGTTGCTACGGCTTCGATCACAGCATTGTGGTTTGGTGGCAGGATGACCTTATTAGGAGATGTTGATATATTCAGACATGGGTATCAAAATGTCAGCAGTTTGTTTGCAAATTATTCAGAAAAATAAAAGTATTTGGAGAGAAAGAGAGGGGAGAGAGGGAGAAGCAATATGCTAACAGTCATAGGCTAGGTAAGTCATTGCATTCTTCTGTGGATCTACAGGCTTGAATTCTCTTTTTTTAAAGGTTTTTTTTATTATTATTATTATGTATACTGTGTTTTGCATGCATGTGTTTCTGCAGCAGATCTCATTACAGATGGTCATAAGCCACCATGTAGTTGCTGGGAATTGAACTCAGGACCTCTGGAAGAGCAGTCAGTGCTCTTAAGCACTAAGCTATCTCTCCAGCCCTAGGCTTGAATTTTCAAAACTGGAAGTTCTGGGGGACGTGGGAATGACAAAGCACACAGAGAAGGCTGTCCTAGAGCTTGCTGACAGACCTAAGGCACCGGCCACCATAGGAGACAGACTGGCTCTCTGAGTTACAGCAGGCTGACCCTCCTTTGAAGCTGTCCTGAAAAGGTGAAGGTTTTCCCTTCAGCTTCCTTGAACCACTTCCCATGCCCACCTTCAGTTTAGCACTTTGCAAAACCCATAACCCACGTGGACACTGACCCCCACATGTACTGCACATGTTTAGAAAAGTGGAAAACACCCCTGGCAGACAGCATGGAAGGAAGGTGAGATTCTCATGCCCAGAACATCTGCTCCTATGTGAACCCGGACTCTGCAAAGGAAGCCTCCACTAGATACCACCACTGTGGCTCCAGATGGCAGCCAGGGCTAGGGAGATGCTAAGTAGGGTTAGGACACATGCTATATGAGCCTGACGACTTGATTCACCTGGAACTCACATAAAGGTAGAAGGGTTGAACTGACACCACCAAGTTGTCCTCTGGCCTCCACGTGTGCACAGGCACTATAATTAAAAAAATCAAAATAGCATTCATTCACCTATTTATTCAATTGTCTGGCCAGTATCCTCCTGCAGCACCAACAACACCCAGGAAGTGTGGGCATTGGGAAGACGACAGTGACCAGTAACCATGATCTCTGCCCTCCCAGAACAAGTGTGACAAGCACACAATGGAAAGGGGAGGGGCTCACAGGGATAGTGATGAGAGGTGCATTTGAGTGACAGGAAGTATTCTAGTTTGAATATACCCACAAAAGCTAGGTATGGCAGGGACTTGTGTTTTGTTTTATTTTTTTTTTTAATGATTGATTGATTTTAAATATTTTTTATTTTATTTTATGTGAACTGGTGTTTTGCCTGCATATATAACTGTGTAAGGGTGTCAGATCTTGGAATTACAGACAGTTGTTAGCTGCCATGTGGATGCTGGGAATCGAACTCAGGTCCTCCTGAAGAACAGTCAATGCTCTTAACTGCTGAGACATCTTTCCAGCCCGATTTATTAATTTATGTGATGAGTACTTGTCTGCATGTACATCTGCATGCCAGAACAGGAAATTAAGATTCATGGACTATAGCTATAGATGCTTGTCAGTCATGTGCATGCTGGGGATTAAACTCAGGACTTCTAGAAGAATAATAGCCAGTATTCTTAACCACTGAGCTACCTCGGCAGCCCCCAGAAATCTGTCTTGTTCCTCTTCTAGAAATGACTACTCTTCTTAGGAAGATAAGCTCAGAGTGATCTCAATTCTGACTTCTTCCTACTTGTAAGGCAATTCTGGTAGGATTGGTGGTGATTTCTATGACAGGGCTCTGCTGGCTCTTTCTTAAAGGCAAGATATGTGTGGAGTAGGACAGGAAAGAGGAGCTGAGGAATGCGCGTGTGCACATGCACACACACACACACACACACACACACACACACACACACACACACACGATTCTCTGTGGATTTTCTAGTCCAAAGATGTCTGTCAGTCCTGTAAAGGTTCAAGGTCATGCCATTCACTCATATTTGACCAAGGAAAAGAAATCCCAGGGTCCATGCTGGAGAATGGAATCCTCCCTCCAACCAACAATTCCATTACTCCAAAACTAAGAAATTTCCAGTGCAAGAATGTGTGGTATGGAAAATGCCACAGTGGGATGGAGTATCTCTTCTAGGTGGGTACCTCAAAGGAGTGATGAAACAGGACACACAGGGAAGAAAAATCTGGGGGTGTGGAACAAGCACCCCAAGAATCAGACAACATACGCAGGTGGTTTATTGACTCCTTGGGGGGCTCCTGAGTTCAATTCCCAGCATGCACATGGCAGCTCACAAGGCACCTATTGCTGTAGTCCATGAATTTTAATTTCCTGTTCTGGCGTGCAGATGTACACGCAGACAAACATTCATCCACATAAATTAGAAAACAACAAAGCCTTTCAACTCTGAAGACCAGACCCTCAAAATGAGGGTGTTACCATACTCCTCCAGGAACAAGGGAACAGCCAATCTTGCCTCTTCCAGCTGATGGCTTCTGTTGACCTTGGTTTGTGACTGTAACATTCTAATCTCTGCCTCTGCCTCCAACTCTTCCGCTGTGTGTCTCCTCTGAACATCTTTAGAAGGACAGGACACATCTCATTGGATTGAGAGTGCATCCAGATAGTGGTCCTATGAATTATTTCCTCTCTCGGTCCTTCTGATATTTGCACAGACCCTATTTCCAAATAAGGTCGCCTTCCCAGGAATTGTAATTTGGATGTGAGACTTTGTTAACAAACCATCAGGGATGGAAGGCAGTGGTTACACTCACTTGCTTTCTGACTTGGTGATGGCATCTTGTGGCAAAGACCACTCATTCTAGAACTGCGCTGAGAAACCCCATCCCTGCCACAAGTTCTCACCACTGTAGAAAACAAAAAGCATTCTGGGAAATGCTGGTGGACTCCATCTATGCAAATGGTTTTCTCTTCAATAGCTGTTCCCATACCCACTGCACTTAAGTTCTTTGCTCATTGACCCAGAACCAGGATAGCTTGCCTTTCGTGGAATTTAGAGCTTCTGGCATCCGTCTCATGTAAATGATCCTTTGACAATGAATCCTGAGCTGCCATATGATGGCTTTTGCATACCAACTTTGGACTGGTTCTGTCCCTGCCGCCTAGAAGTGGGGGGATGAGAGTCACAAAACTCAGTGCACCAAGTTAAAATGCCAGTGGCCCAAATCATTCTATAAACCAAAGGAGCCAACACCCTCATGTTCCAGAGAAAAGCTCACTAGCCTTCTCACATTGAAAGTGGGGCTTCCATGCCCTGGGCAGGGCTAGTTTGAAGTATGGGTGGAAAGTGACAAGAAAAAAATGTGCTAAAGAGATCTTTCTCTTTTCCTTCTCCATTCTTCTCAGATGCTGTAGTTAGCTTTCCCACATTGAGGGGAATTCATGGCATGGCATGTTTGTGGCCCAGCCTCTCAAGTACAGAAGGAAAGCCCTCTGCAACTACCTGAATGGGTCACAGAACGGGGCAGGTACCGGGTACAAGTCACTAGGTGAAGAGGGGCAGGAGATGATATCTACACCTAAGATCTTACTGTTCCAAGGGATTCATTCAGAGACTACTCAATCCCTTTCCACAAAAGGAATTATGGATAAGAAATTAACACAGAGCTAAATCACCTCTTAGCCTTTCTCTGTGTCTTTCCTGCATCCAGGCTGAGGCCCTTCCCTGACTGATTCTATCTAAAAGGTCCTAAGGACAGTGCTTTTTCTTGTCCCGTTACCCTCCCGCCCCAGCCATATGGTTTCCTGCACTCTTAGGAGTCCTGGATCTATACCATGATATCCCAAGCCCTCAGCCTCCCACCTCCACCAGCTCCTCCAAACTCATCTCCCACAACCCTCACACCCACCCCACCCCACACCCACCCCCAAGAAGCCAGGGCTGTAGTCTGTGGGACTGGATTTCCCTGCTGGCATCTGGCCTCTCCCTCTCTGCAGGCATCATCTCCCTAAGACAGGTGGGTAATAGTTGTGAACTGGAAGACCTTTATGTGTTGGATGAATTACAAGCATTCACTGAACATCTCTTACTCAGGACACATTTTTATGGGCACAAAATCAAGCTACAAGCTACATAGTAATGTCAAAATCTCTGTCCTGCCAAACCCCCTCTGTGGCTCTGTCCCTTCAAGCTCTTCTCTCCTTCCCCTCTCTCCAGAAGGCAAGCATCACCATCTCTTCAATCTTTGGCGTCAGCTAAAAATGAGGGTTCCAGGACTGGAGCTGGCTCCCCAGGAGAAATTAAACTATGAAAGGAACTCCAAGGGACAGGACCCCCAGCAATGGGTTAATCCCTTGGTTCCAGCATCAGGCACTCCTCCAACCACAGCGGTCCTGAGGCTCAACGGAAAGCAGAGCAGGACAAACTTTTAAGAGAGCCCCAGCTTTGCACACAGTTCTTCCGGCATTTGTCCTGCCCCTGGGGACTTCCCTGGCCACCTAGATCAAAGAGCAGGCAGCAGTACTTCTGATGCTCTGACCTGCAGCCATGCAGCGCCCCCTGGTGGTAATGCTTTCTTTGACAGATCCCAGGCCAGAGCCAGGATGCAGGCAAGGATTTTAGTTTCCCTAACTGGATAGAGGACATAATTCCTCCCGTGCAAGACAGAATTTGAGGTCCTTTCTCATTTATTTTTTTAAAAAGTAATGTGCTTCATATTTCTCAAGAAATATGTACAATTTCTTTATTATGTATTTTACAAGTTCCAAAAAATTAAAGTACCATCCATTTATTTTTTTCAAAACACAGCCTGAACTCTATACCTCGGATAAGCAAGGTGGGGTTTTCCTCAGTCTAAGACCTTATTCTCAGGACTCCCATTGTGGTTCTAAGCCTTTGCCTGGGACCCTTTAGTTGCCAGCTCTGTTATTCTGCATATTGCCTGGACCTGCTCAGTTAAGTCTTTTCATTGTGACACAATGAAGGGTAACCATGGTGATCATTGTGAGGTTCAGCCAGCCAGTCTCTTCCCTCACTAGATGATAACCTCCACATAAAACTCATGCTTATCAGGATCTCTGTCATATTTTTATGGGATATGCTCAAATTGCTTGTACATGACAAGCATTTAAAAACTTCATGATAATATATATATATATCCTAGAAAAGGTAAGAGTCTCCTACATCTGGGGTTGGGGGATAGGGGTAGGGGATAAAAATGAGACTTTGGGGTTTCCAAAGAGGGCTTTGGATCAGACACACTGAACTCTGACATTTTCTGGTTATATGATTTTTACAGTCCCTTCTGATGATATGCCACACACACACTAGCTTAAACCAGTGCACCTTTACCATCTTCCAGTTCTGGTGGTTGAACTTAATTCTGAGCTGTAGTTCTCTCGAGGCTGGAGAGAATCCATTTCCTTCCTCTTTCCATCTTCTAGACCACCCCAGTCCTTAGACTCACCATTTGGTCTTCAAAGTCAGTCTTCTGGTCTTCCTCTATTTCCTCTGCCTCTCTTTGAGGACCTTGGGGATTAGAATAGACTCACCTGTGGAAATTCAGAATAATGTTTTAAAATCATCTCTAACTTTCATCCCCTTTCTTGGGTAACATATTCATCATCGGCTAGAGTGAGGACATCTGTGAGGGGCCAACAGGTTGCCTACCACAGAACTATGGAGCAATGATGCAGCTTCCAACAGGCTGTATGTTTATAAAATGGAGTTCCTACAATAATGTAGGTTAAGAATAGTTACTTATTAGTTATCTATTGGTGTGTATAATTATAATTATCTCAGAATTTAATGAGTTAAACCAAAGCCTTCTCAGCCCAAATCTGGGGGACAAACCTATAGTGCAGCTCAAGTGAGGGGTCCTGGTTGGGGTTCTTCCCAAAGTTGTAGACAAGACACATATGAAGGCTTCAGGTCTTTAAGATTGACTGTGACAAAACACTTCCAAGATGGTGCCTTTAATAGCTGCAGGTAGGAGGCCTCAGTCTCTTACCATGTAGATCTCTCCATGGAGCTACAAAAGTGTCCTTACAATATAGCAGGTGGCATCCCCCTGAGATACCGGTCCAAGCCAAAATGAAACAAAACAAAAACTCCAATGTCTTTTGTTTTTTAATATAGCCAGACATATTTTTGTTTAAAATAATTCTGAAATTTAATAAAAGTTAACCATAACAAATACTCAATTTTCTTTTGTTCAAAAGTATCAGAAAATTCTCGGGGCTGGAGAGATGGTTCCGTAGTTAAGAGCACTAACTGCTCTTACAGAGGATCCAAGTTCAATTCCCAGCTATACCTAGCAGTTCACAATCACTTATAACTTTAGTTTGAGGGGATCCAGCGCCCTATTCTGGACTCCATAAGTACTGCACACATATGGTACACATACAGATAAGCAGGTGCACACACATTCATTCACATAGCTACAATGTTTTTAAAGACAATTCCTTCATAAATTACGTATTACATGGAATGCCAAAGATGCTCTCTAGGTACCAGGGAAGTGTCTCAAATATGATCAGTAGTACTTCTTACTCCCAAGGGTGGAATTGGTATTTAGCCAGTCAGGTGGAGACTTTATTTTCCAGCATGGGTTGTTCAACAAGATGAATAGAAATGATGCATCCACCTTTCAAGTCATGGGCCAGAAAAGAGATTTCCTTTCTCTTTTTGTTCCCCCAATCCTTCTGCTAGCCAGGAGCTACAGAGCCCTGCAACCCTGAAGGAAAAAAAATACGATATTAGAAGAAATAAAGGAATGTTACTTCTTCTAAGTCCTATGGTTTTGGATCTCTCCATTACATCAACTTAAATGCAACCAAGGAGTTTAAAGGTCCCATCATTAAACCCAATATCCACTACTTAACACTAGCTGGTGCGATGGAGCCCTGACCTTCAATGCCATTTTTGCCAGAGTCTGCTTCTCCCATTTCTTTCTTTTTTTTTTTTTAAACTTTATTTATTTATTATTTATTTATTTACCTTGGTGTTTGCCTGGAACTGGAACTACAGACAGTTTTTAGCTGCCATGTGGGTGCTGGGAATCGAACCCGGGTCCTCTGGAAGAGCAGATGGTGCTCTTAACCGCTGAGCCATCTCTCCAGCCCCGCTTCTCCCATTTCTTAAGGGATGGAGCCTGAGAGTCGTGGAGACCAGTTGATTCTCATCTGACCTTTGCCCTCCTCCCAAAGGTCTTAGTTCGGTAGGCCCTCCACCTCTCTGTTGCTCTGCAGCTTCAGTATGCTATGGGCTGGTGAAGGGAGCACCCCATGACAGGACTGTATAAGGAACCTCTGACAACCGAAGTGGACCTGATGAACAGCTGTGGAAGGGACAAAGCCTTTCAAATCCAGAGAGTCTGAGACCTCTGCTCCTTTCCTAAGTGACCCACCCCAGTTTAGGATTTTCTCATATAAATTGGATTAGAAAGCAAAAGTCAAACGTTAGATGAGGTTTTCTGCTGCCATGGCGACTGCAATCTTTCCTCATCCTCAGACTGCATCATCCCCTCAACTGGCTAGAGAAAGGCCAGTTTATGAATTGCTTTTGGTACCTTTCAAATTTGTTCAGATAAAGTGAGGGAGCTTGGAGTCTGGCTGGAGGGTAACTGGGTGTCTTTGGACAAAGGCTAAAAGCAGGTTGGAAGCAGACATCATCATTGTCTGATCTGGTTCTGCCAGGGTGGCCGTTCTGGTTTAGCCTGGACTTGCCTCGGGGTGCTAGAATTTTTCGTGGGATTTCAGCTCAGGGTTTTCTGGATATCTATATCCAGAAATTTATATATATATATATATATATAAAAAGATATATATATATATATATATATATATCTTTTCCTCCAAGATAGGGTTTCTTTATATAACAGCCCTAGGTGTCCTGAAACTTTTGTAAACCAGACTGGCCTCAAACTCAGAGATCCACCTGCCTCTGCCTCATGAGTGTTGGGATTAAAGGCATGTGCCACCACCATCCGGCTTGTTTTTACTTTTATATTTTTAAAAAAATTAGAAAATTTCAAGGTTCATTTATACAAAGAAAAATTAACAGATTACCCAACTACCAGGATACCAGTCTCTCTGGTTTTATCGTGTGCAGACCACATCTGACCCACTGTTTTTAAAACGTCCGTCTACCGTCTGCACAGATGTGCCTTTTGAAGTACACACGTACACACACACACACACACACACACACACACACACACACACACACACACCCCACATCTCCAAGGTCAGTATGTATTATTCCAGCATCCAACATCAGTTTCCCTATGTTGGAAGATTCTCAAAGAATAGTGGGTTAGAGGCCCTTGGCTGCCAGCGGCAGAAGGCTGTAAGACCGAGGGGTATTGTGACATGCTCCAGGGAAAGGCAGTTTTTCCTTTAGCCAACCGGGGTCCAGCCCACTGGGGCAAGGGAGCCGGACCGATATGGAGGGGCCTGGGGAACAGCCGTCAAGGGCTCCGAAGAAGAAGGTCGAGGCTCAGCCGGAGACCCTAAATCAGACTATTTCGGGCCGCGGTCGGGTGTTGCTAATAAGAGAGTTCTTGAAGCATGAAGAGAGCTACACGACCCTGCAGAACTTTTCGGGTCAGCCTCCGATGGATCCGAACGCTGAGCCTACCAACAGCGAAGCAACAGAGTGCCAAAGTAGGTCCAGCAGTTCCAGGCGGAGACACAAGCGCACCAGCGACTGCTTGACAGACAACCCCGAAGCCCCCGCCGCCAAGTCCAAGTGCCGGGAGGAGAAGCCAGAGGAGGAGAAGCCAGAGGAGGAGAAGCGGGAGAAGCGGGAGAAGCGGCAGCTCTCAGATCTCAGGAAAAAGGACTTGCCCGATTGCGAGGCGCCTCGAGCTCTGCACGTAGCCCCCATCTCGGAAACGGAAACTGCTGAGATCACCGAACTAGGCTCAGAGCCGGGCAAGCAGCTGCTCCTGGTGCTGTGCCACGCGTCGGCGCTGGGCACGCAGCTGCCTCGGCTGCAGCTGCTCCTGCAGCAGGTGCGCGTCCAGGACCGTCGCCCGCCAGCAGCGCTCGTCGGGATCCTGGTGCAGCCGCGGCCGGATGAAGAAGCAGAGTCACGCCGCCGTCTGGAGGACCTGCTCTGCAGCGTCTTCGCTTCAGAGAACCCAGGGGTCGAGGTGCACACAGCAGTGTTCTGTCCCAGCCGCCCCCAGGGTGTCCTGGACGTCCAGCGCGCTGTCAGCCAAACGCATATGCCCCCCCTGGTGGATCGCCAGACCCAGACGGATGGTGAGGGGCTCGAGGGTGGAGACTGGGACTGTTGTTCCCCTGAGAAGTGGGCAAATCCTTGACCTCACTGCCCCGTACTGGCGCCTCCAGAAGTTGGGGTACAGTTTGAATGGTAATAAACCAGTGACCTTTCCCCAAAGATGTTAGGGCTGGGACAGTGTTCAAGTTAACCCAGACGGTTATCTCTCCCACCCATCTGCTCTGTCCACAGCTTAGGAGAAATCATGCTTTTATAACGTCCTGATGGGGTGTTGTTGGACCTATAATAGCCTAGCTTCTCTCTAAATGCACTGACATCTTCCCAGGTTCTTTAGTGGGCTCCTTCAGGAGATAAAAATGTCAATAAAAACAGCCTATTGTGAGCCAGTCACTGTGCCAAGGGCTTTTCCCCTCCAGGCTTCACAGCAGCCCTCTAATGTGTGTGTGTGTGGGGGGGAACTTCAGGAGAGTTAACTGGTTTAACATCACAATTTAATGTGCCTAATACCCTCCCTGTGACCCTGGGGGCTAGTTTGTGGCAGGGGGTCTTAAACATGAGCTTCAGTACTTTCTGTTTCCAGAATCCCCTTTCAGGGATAGCACAGAGACCAGAAAAGTGTTCTAAGCACAGGAACCTCGATGCTCCATTATTTTCCAGGTGACACACCCGGTTATCCTCCACATGACATTCGAGGATGAAGGAAGATTTGATGCCAGATTTGGCACAAAGAGGCTAGCTTCAGGTTAAATTGTGACACACACATTCTAGTGTCCAGAACACACTGAAGGGCCAGCTGAGAGGGCAGGGTATTATCACTCTCAAGATCCTGTAGCCTCACTACCTGTCCCAACCCTTTAAAGCCGTTTTTTCCCTAAATAGCTCCTAACACAGCTATGTTTCACATGGATAGTTTCTCCTGATTAAGAAAAGCCCCTGCTGATGGGCTATTCCAATTGGGACTCTCGGGGGGGGGGGGGAGACACACAAAAATCCTAGTCCATCTTTGGCAACAGCCTCTTAGTATGAAAAGTTTCCCAACTCTGCCTATGCCTGTCCCCTAGACTCAGATCCTACTGCTTTCAGTTCAGACAGCTTGCATAAGTTCTGCTGGCTTTTTCTTGCTCAGTTCTAGGGGATAGGGAATGAAAACTAAGAAAAGCTAGAACAAGAGAAGTGCACTGTGAGTGCTCTGTAGAGAAGCAGGGCTCTTGGCAGGGAACTCCCATGAAGATGTCTCCCAGCTTCTGAACCACATTATTTTCTTCTTGATGGTAGAAATACCCCCTGTCTGTATTCTGTCATCTGTCTCCCAGGAACCCAAGCCTGTGTGCCCTGTGTCCGGTGGCCTCTCTTTATATGAAATGGAATGGCTATTTTATGGCTATTAGGACATTCTACCCATATATGTCCCTGCCCCCATTTGACTCATTAAAAGCATTTGTTCTCAACCAGGAACAATGTTACCACCTCCTCAAAGCTCTGGGGATATTTAGCAACATCTAGAGGTGTTTTTAGTTATCATGAGGGAATGCTGACTGGTCAAGGCCACAAAGGCTGCAGAGCTTTCTATGAGGACACAACACAGCCTCCTCCAGGAGACTTTAGTCAACGCATAGCATCAATCGCAGCTGAGATTGAGAAAGTGGCTTAGACCAGGTTAAACTCCTCAGTTCTTTATTAACTGAAAAGGAAATTTAGCAAAGATGGGCATCATTCAGACTTCCAGTCTCTTTGAATCTATAAACGGCATCCCCTCAACTGGTCCATTGCTTTTCCTCCCTAGGAAACTTGTAGTTTCTCGAAGATTCACCTGCTCACTGGACCCCCTTACTCCACCCCCATGCCACTGCTCTGAGCTTTAATCATCCAGTTCTCCACGCCTTTCTTCAATCTTCTCATGCAAGGAACTTTTTTTTTCTAATGTGAATTGGTATTTTTGCCTGCATGTATAACTGTGTAAGGGTGTCAGATCTTGGAATTACAGTTATTAGCTGCCATGTAGATACCGGGAATCAAGCCCACGTCCTCTAGAAGGACAGTCAGTGCTCTTAACCACTGAGCCATCTCTCCAGCCCCTCATGCAAGGAACTTTAAATCATTCTTTTCAATTCATTAATTTCAAAGCCCTGTATAATCTGATTCCCTGTATAATCTGTTGGAGTCATTAAAAAAAAAAAGAATTCTAAATGAAATTTAGTTCTGAATGTGTTGACAGTTGACTGAGCATGTGGAAGTATTTCTGTATGTAATTTAACTTCTCTGAACCTCAGTATCATTTTTGGCAAAACAATAATATTAAACAACAATAATAATACAATTGGTAAAGTCTTTGCTGGTTCTAGAAGTCTGAAAATAGATCCTCTCATTTTACTGACATCTGGTCTGGCCTTCCTGTGAGGCTGCTATGGGACAGTTTTGGTTTCTCAGCTCTTCCCTAATCTTGTGTCATGCCCCTCCCCCAGCAGCTGTGGGACTCTTAATAGGGAGGGTTACTTACCTACACAGCTTATTTAGTTCACGGAGGAAGTTATGTCTCTTTCTGGGAGCACATTTTTGCTGTGGTGGTGGTGTGTAACACTTAGGCTGTTTGTTCAAAGTGCCTTTCATTCTTCCACCCTAAAATGAAAGTCATATTGTTGATTTGGTGAAAGATTCATAGTCTATTTGACCCAATCAGTGTCTTGAGGGGTAGTAACGACTTAGAGAAACTATTTGTTTTCTGAGAGCTAGCTTAAGGTAGAATTCTTGCCCAAACTCAAAGGTTCATATAAAAGTTCATACACACACACACACACACACACACACACACACACACACACACACGAACAGACGTTCCCTTCCCACGAGGAAGGAGGAAGAATTTCAGAGATGACTGAAGGCAGTGGGCCGTAGGAGGTAAATTGCTAAAGAAACCAAATTTTTAGGAAAGTTCCCTAAAAACTTACTAAATATATGGCGACCATAGATGTTTGTGTTTGGGGCTAGACATGTGGAAACCAGTAATAGAGCTGAGAGTCCCATCCAGGATGTCTTCGAATAAAAGTCAGCTCACATGGACCCGGGAACACGCTGTGGAGAGGTGCCCGAAACAGGTGCTCTGGGCACAGAGTCAGTGCATAGGGCAGCTGCTGCCTATTGCCTGTTCCAGCACGAAGCCCTGGAAGACAAAAGATGCTTCAGCAAAGACTGTGCCAGAGCCCTAGCCATGAGATCCACCCTGGCTTTTGTGACCTCACAGGAGGTATGAGTGACTCTTGTCTGTAGGACCTTGCTGTAGTCAAAGACCATAAAGAGAGACAGCCTCCCCTAGGGAGGGAGCCAGGAAATCACAGCTCCATGTAGCTCCACCGTGTTAGTCTAGAAGGACCACCATGAAGAAGGTCAAAAAGAAAAAGTCTGATTCCAGGCGCCGCAGGGATTCCGTTTCACCGCAGACTAGCTCTGACTCCTCACAGCAGCCCAGCTCAGAAACCCCACCATCATGTCCGGAGTCCAGCTTGCCACTGCCGCCGCAGCAGCCACAGCCTTGCCCGGAGTCCACCCCACCACAGCAAGTTAACCCTGAGCCTATACCACAACAGCCTACACCCCAGGTTCTCCCAGCTGCAGAACCCTGTTCCTCAAATCCATGCCTGGCACCTTCAAAGGCTGAATCTAAAGTACCCTCTTCATCCGGGAAAGCAGGTGGGCAGACGTCCTGATTAAGCACTTCTGGCCTTTTACTGATAAGGTCCCAGAACCACCAGAGATGGGATAGTGTATGGTGATGGTTTACAGTTAGTATGTTAGCTGAGACCATGTTTATGAAATATGAAGGGTAGTTATTACCATAGAAAACAGGATTCCTGGACTTTGTCATTTCCATACATCCAGGTCTCACTGGAAACAGCCATGAATACATAATTACATTTAACTGGGCTCTATGGCGATACTCTCTTATTAGGAGAAGAGAAGGGAGCAGTCATATGCCTTATAACTACTTTTTTTTGTCTGGCTGTTCTGGTGAAAGGCCCAACTAGTCCAGGGTGATAAGGGGTGGGAGAGACTGTGTTACAGTTTTTGAGAGAACTTTGGTTTTCTGTTTGTCAGGTGGGAGAAGAGTTTTTTTTCCATGTTGTCCCAGGTCTGACCTTGGACCCACAGAGAAGATAGCCAGATGACAAACAGGATTCCTGGCTAAATTCTAACTTCAGATAAATCACAATGTTGTAATTGTTAGCATGCGTTTCAATAAGTATCTTGTATTTCTGTTTGCTTAGTTGTCAACCTTTCCCACAGAAGATACAAAAAAAAGATCTGCCCAATGTCTAAAACAACAGGAAACACACACACACACACACATACACACACACACACTTTGTAGCATTCAGCTCTGTCTAAAAGTAAATGGCTGGCTGGCTGGCTGTCAAAAAATGGTCTCCATCTTCTTGAACAGCCAATGGGAGACAAAACTTTGGACAATATTAAGGCGTCTCAGCTGGAGTTGGGAATTGGGATGCTTTAGACTGCTAAGGATAACAGAGATAGCCAACCAAACTGACCACTGGCCATTCTTTCGGTACCTAGCACCCAAACTCAGCCATCTAACTAGTCTTCGTATCTGTTTAGTGCTGCAGGGGAGGTACTTTTCCTCTGTCCATTTTATAGACAAAAGAACCAGGGTTCAAACTAACGAACACATCCCGGAGCAATCATTGGCATTGTTGAAATGTGAACTTCAGTCCATTCTGATTCCAGAATCTTTACCCTCAACCACAGCTTCCAGTTTAATTGACCTTCCAGTTCCAAGAAATCAGCTAGTCTCTCGAGGAGGAGAATGTCTTTCTCTGACCATTCCTTGAGCCATGGCCAGTGTTCTGTATCCTTGAATAGGCCACACTTTCTGGGCCACAGCAATCCTAAGGCTGAATAAAAACCATAGGAACCCAAGTACATGAGAGCTCTAAATCCAAGGAATTGCCAGGACAACTGCACCTCTGTGACTAAGCACCAGCCTGTCCTTGGTATGTGGTGGTTGTGTGTAGCATGCACATCAGTCATAGAGACCAACATTTCTGGATGACAGCCTGAGGTCAGTAGAAGGCAAAACTGTCCTGTACCAGTTGTTTTTAAATCTTGATGTGGTTCCCTAGAAGACAATGGGGTATTGAAGGAGCAAAGCAAGAAATGTTTGTGGTCCACTGTATTTGTTAACTTTCACATCACTGCAACCAAATGTCTGGAATAACTAAAAGGATGTTATTCATGCTGACTCCGTGTGAAGGTTCTCATGTATCATGGCAAGAAGCAACTCAGAATGAAGAGGCTGAGAGGTTGAGAAAGGGAGTACAGGAAGAACCCAAGAACCCAAGGACAGATAGAGCCTGCAAAGACATACTCCTAATATGTCTTCCTGCTAGGTTCCACCTACCTTTTACAAACTCCCAATAATGCCACATTGCGAATCCATGGAAGGGATTAATCCAGTCATTAGATCAGAACCTCCAAAGTTCTATTTTTTTTTAATCCAGAAACACCTAAACAAACGCATCCAAAGGTGTGCTTTGCAAATAATCTTGGTATTTTCTACACCAGTCAAGTTAATGAGATTTACCATCATATTCATTGATGTTATAATGGACACCTCAGGTTGCTTTGCAAGGAATCTTTTTCTATCTGAGAAAGAGCAAGAAGTAAGGTTGGAAATATGTACTGAAGACGTTTAAATATATAATGTCACTTTCTAATCCCAAAGCCTTTTTAAAAATTATTTATTATGTATACAGTTCTGCTTGCATGTATGCCTGCATGCCAGAAGAGGGCACCAGATCTGCTTGTGAGCCACCATGTAGTTGATGGGAATTGAACTCATGACCTCTGGAAGAAAACCTAGTGAGTGCTCTTAACCTCTGAGCCATCTCTCCAGTTCCAATCCCACCTCTTTTTAACGAAGTTCAGAGCAATACCAGTCTTCCATTAGCGTAACTGTCATAAAAAGAAAATGGACAATGACAAGTTAGAGCCTTAGAATTTAGAATATGCACTGTTAGTAGGAATGTAAAATGGGATGGCTACTGTGAGAAACAATCTGGAAGTTTCTCAGTAAAACATCAAGTTACGGGGCTGGAGAGATGGCTCAGAGGTTAAGAGCACTGACTGTTCTTCCAGAGGTTCTGAGTTCAATTCCCAGCAAAACCACATGGTGGCTCACAACCATCTATGATGAGGTCTGGCGCCCTCTTCTGTAAAACTGTATGCATAATAAATAAATAAATCAAAAAAAAATTAAAAAAAATCAAGTTACCACATGACCTATTCCCCTTCTGAGTATGTACATGAAAGAATTAAAAATACACTCATTCAAAAACCTATATGTGAGTGCCCTAAGAACAATGTTCATAACTAAAAGCTGGAAACAACCTGGTGTCCACCAGATGATGGATGGATAAGATAAATGTGGTATGAAATGCCAGAATACAACAAAACACTACTTGCCAAGAAAAAACAGACAAGGTTTATAGATAATCTCTACAACATGGATGAACCTTAAAAATATTAATCTGATTGAAGAAGTCAATCCTTCCAAGAATTAACACATACTAATGATTTCATTTATGCAAATGCCTAGAATAGATTAATCTATTGCCAGAGATAGAAAAGAGAGAAATGGGGGTGTCTGATGATGAGGTAATGTTTCTTCTTCAGGATATGGAAGTGTCCCAAAGCTACACAGTTGTGATGATCACTCAGCTTCACAAACATACTAAAGCCACCTAGCACACTAAATGTAAAATTAAGGACTTTGTGAGTTATATCTCAATTTCAGCTTTTTAACCCGAAAAAGGTGTTTGTAGAATCCTTGCTTTTCCTGTTCCAAGAAAATTATGTGTTCTGTAGATAGTCTAAGCAGGAGGAGTACTGATCAGCTTTATGACACCTCACGTTGAAACCCTTGTCAAGTCCAGTTGGAATTATCTACCAAATATATATATATCTATGGCTTGGCCAGAAACAAAGGGTACCATCTCCCAGTTCTGCTAAGTCAGGTCCCAGAAGAGTACAGAAATGGTAGTATCACAGAAGTGTTTCTAGAGGAATGAAACAGTGTGATGTTTGTCTTCGGGATGAACTGATGCCCACTACGTACATGGAACATGGCAGTACCAGCTCCAGGACTCAATGGCAGCCTCTCATGGATGGCATTGTCACCTGCTTGCATCACTTCCTACAGTTCCATAGGAAGGATTTTCACCGACTTAAAGGTTAAAGATTCTGCTGGGCAGGGTGGCGCACACCTTTATTCCCAGCTTTCAGGAACCAAAGACAGTCATCCTGGCCTACAGAGCAAGTTGCAACACAGTCAGGCTACATAGAGAAACCCTGTCTTGAAAAGAAAAAACAAAAAAGCTATCTTGAGCTGAGGTCCACTTCTGTAATGTACTTGCTATGTCCTTTGAGCCTCAGACTTCTTATCTGAAAAATGAAAATAGCAGCATTCCGTGTCACAGTTAGACATGGATAATGGCAGGAAGCACTACACAGGTGTAAGCAGTCGCCTTTTCATTGGTACACACCTTCCCAGGTAACACCAGTCTGTAACCCACATATTCTTCCGAGCGGATCCCCGTCCCTTGTGTTTTAGAAGGGGTGGCAATGCAGGAGAACTGCCTTCTTTAGCCTTTCAATCTCACGTCTTTGACAATGTCTTTTAAAATGCTTAGGGTTTCCTTCGCTAACACTGCAGCTGCATTGTGGGACTGCCTGAATTGTCCTCTGGAGTGTGCCCCGCCCCCAGGCAGGCGCACCCTCATCTCTTCTTCTTTATCCATCAGTGCCTATGACCTATGCTGCTCCACGCTCCTGCTCCTGTGTAGCCTGCCCCGGCAACTCGGCTTGCTGGCGTCGTGTGGTACCGTGCCACAGCCGCATCTTCGATGTTCTTCTGCCTCGGGACTGGCAAGCCATGCCAGGGAGAGGATTCCCGAACCTTCTCACCTTCTACAGGTTCCCGAGCGAGTGGGAGGGCTAAGCCTGGAGTGTTTAGTTCCCAGGGCCAGGCTCTGACCTCACACCTCACTAGCAATAGTGTGTAATAAATTCCTCCAAAAACCGTAGGTCTTTCCAAAGGAAAACCTTCCTCTCTAAATAATCCGCTCTGCTCTGGGGGACAGTCTGTTGTGGTATTTTCTCTCTTTTCCACTGAAGCCCTCATTCCTAAGAGTACCCTCCCACCTAGCCCATTATAAACTCCAGTCACCTGAAAGCTTTGTGGTTACACATTAGTTGACCATTCACCTTCTTTTTTGACTCATATCACACACAGAGATCATCTACTTATTACAATGCATTCTTACTATCCCTGGAACTAATTAATAAACCTGATTATAACTCATAAGTGCCTTCAGTTAGTAATAGCAAAGCCTGCCTCATTCAGAGCATGCCATACTGTTATCATGAGTATCCATAAGGGCTATGTATTCCAGACTGGTCTGTTATTGGCAGCATCCTCCATCACAGCATCACCTAGTCTTTGCCCTGCTGTGCTTCTTCCATAAAGACACTGGAAGACATGTATATAGCCACTGCCACTCATGCAAAGGGCCCTGTCCATGTTAAAAACAGACTGAAGATGGCCTCATTCTTACAAAACTTCTGGGTTATGTGTTGGGGCTAAGAGAGGGGCCTCCACCCAAATGAGCAGCCTCACTTGTACTCAAGACCTCATAAATGCCCCTAGAAGAAGGAAGAGGTCCTTTCATTTCGAGGTCTCACATCCTACATCAGGAGCATTCCATCCTCATTCTCCCCCTCTCCTCAGCCTTTCTAGCTCCCTCTCCTGCAGAATATGAACACACACACACACACACACACACACACACACACACACACACACACACACACACACACTCAGGGGGCAGAGGGGTGGGAGGATACAAAGCTATTCTAGGGAACAGAACATGCCTGGAGTCAGAGTTACCATCTAGTCAATCCCATCCAGGAAGAGTCTGCCCCCCCCCACACACACACACCTACACACTCTGTTCATTCATCTGCTGCCAGGTGGTTGTGTCGGTTCCCATGGGTGAAAAATCAAAGCCTGCCCTGATAGGATGCTAGGTGCTTGCTATAAGAGACCACACACACTCTTCACCTTCCGAAATGTTCAGCCAGGAAAGCTAGCTAAGACACTAGAAATCTCTCCACAGAACAGGAAGTGTTTTTTGGTACAGAGGGGCTTCTGGGAGTGTTGGAATAAGGCAACAGAGTGAGTCCGAAGCTTTGTGTGCCCAGTGTAGGAGCTAACTCCAAAAGTATCCTGGGATTCTCTGTGGCTTGAGATGAAGAGGAGAGGTCTTTTAAGCTGTAAGAAAAACCAAAACAAGGTTTAGGAAAGTGAGGGAAAGAGTTAAGGCCAGGGCAAAACACATGGTTTTTATTTCTTTTCCCGTGGAAACCCCTGATCCCGCAGTCTTTACTTTCTCAGAGGACTTAAAATATGCATTCATGTTGGACAAGAATCTTATTTTAGTTGGCTTTTTATCAGACTGGATACTGCATTTTCTGAACGCCTCCCTTGCATTTACTAGTATACACATTTATTGTCCCAGTTTTCAGAGTGGGTGTGAATAATATGTAATTTCCTGATATCTAATAATCTCTGAAATGCCTCAGAGAGTTGTTATGAAGCTTAAAGAAAACTGGGTGGGAGATGTCTGGCACACGGCCTGGCACACTGTGGTCTTGCCCACCCTCATACCCTATTACCCCTCTAGGCATCAGACCTAGGCCAGCCCACCCCCATGTCCCAGGGTCCTTGTTGGAAGTTTTTTTGGAAGGGGTGGGGGCACTCGTTAAGGTGGCCTTTCCTTCCTTTAGGAGAGAGATTAGTAGGGGACCCTGTAAGTGCCAGTGTCTCTTTCCAGTACAGATGCTAACCTTTTCTCCCCCAATACCCCTTTCTGCTTTGCGTTATAGAAAACCTTCAAGGAAACACTGTGCTACCCGTAACTCACGTACTCCAGGCTCTCGGAACTGTGGCTGTGGCTCTGGGGGCCCTGGGGGCTGCCTACTTCATCGCTGAGTCCTACTGAACTGGACCCCAGGCCCACGGTCCGGCAGGTAGATGGACCACTTTATCTCTCTTCTCTAGATCGAGATACCCCAAGGTGCACTAGGCCTTCAGCCTGTCAGGGAAAGCTCATTATTCAGCTGACTCCTTCCTGCCTCAAGATGGCCTGTCATGGCTCTCTCAGGCCTCTCTGGAGACCTTTTATAAGAACTATCAGGACAAAGCCCTACCTCCCCCACTGACCTTCCTCTGGCTTTCCTAGATGGGAAGTAGGGTGGGTGGGGTGGACATTGCTCACTATCTCGGAACCTTTCTCAGTACTTCTAAGAAAGCTGGTCACCTTTATCTTCATCTCCAGTCCCATCTGTCCTTGGTGACTCAGTTTCCCTGTTGTACCCCCAACTCCAGTGACTGTTTCCACTCATACCAATGTTCTCCGGCCTGTCCCACGTGCTTCTTTGGAATATGTATGATCTCTCCCATTATTTATATTGCACCATCTCTGCATATGAGAATGTCTTCAATCACCAATCCTGTCTCTCCCCGCCCCCTGAGCCTCAGAAGCAGAGCCTGAAATGGACTGGGAGCGCTTGATACCTTGAGAAAGTCTTCTTAGGAGAAAGCAGGGGTATATGGGGAGACAAGAGCAAGAAGGGATAGAGAAGGGAAGGCCTCCACCTGGCTCCACAGAGTCCCACAGTGCCACTCCCTCAAGAGACATCAGCTCTCCCCTTCCATGTCTGTCGCTTGATCAGTATGTGACTATAGGGGTGTAGGGAGGAAATTTGGGTCTTGCTGGAAAAAGCAATCCCTCTGGCTGAGGACCAGTCACGGGAGGAGGGGGTAGCTCTTGGTCATCAGCTGCCAAAATCTGCCATTCAGAGAGCCAATGCATCACTGGAGAAGGGAATTGGGGAAGGTGATCACCAAGAGCAGCCACGGTCATCCCAACAGCTAGGTCCTGTTCAGTGGATGCTTAAAAAGTATTGGCTGAAATAGGGAGTGAGAGTCAGCCTGCCTGTTAGCTTTCCGTCTTCCATGGTAGTGGACTCTGACTCATTGTAGTCAAACACAGGTCTGAGAATCAATGCTCAAACTATATAAACATCCAAATCCTGCTAGGGACTCCAATGAGAGTGCAGCATCTTTTCTGGTGCTCCTGATGTCTAGTCAAGGATCATCTGAGGAATAATATTAAACCACGGTGACCTCCAGGAAATACTGTAGCACTTAAGCGCCTTGACTTTCCTCTTCTTGGACTTACTGGAGGTGGGGAGATGTTTCTAGGAGATAGCTAGTAGTGGTTATCATTTCAAAACAATACCTGAGAAGATGCTAACTTTGGAGTTAATTTGACAATCTCTAGTCTAGGCTGTGCCACTTGGACTTGAGGTTAGAGGCACGTTGTTCTTAACTTCTCTGTCAGTATCACAGAGAGTAACAGCTCTTCAAAGACAATGGTCATGAGGATTCAAGAGATT
The DNA here is from genome assembly GCA_004025045.1 of Sigmodon hispidus. Classification (NCBI taxonomy): domain Eukaryota; kingdom Metazoa; phylum Chordata; class Mammalia; order Rodentia; family Cricetidae; genus Sigmodon; species Sigmodon hispidus. The sequence continues at coordinate 25,382 of PVIH01004221.1, forward strand.
CAGAGGTGCCTTTGTAGGGCCACTGCCCAAGGAGGGGTAGGTAGACAGTGCCACTGATCACATGAGGGATGCAAGCATTTTATCTATGAGATTCCTTGTAGCACTGCCAACTGCTTGGAAGTATGGGATCTGAAAGCATGCAGGTTTTGGATTAGATGTCCCTTTGGAATCCAGTGTCCGGAGCCTGGGGCAGGTCCTGCACTCTCATTCTCTTCCCATTAAATGGAGACAATAGCAACAGAATTCTTGTTGGGAGGACTGAGTTTTTAAAATTGGTGATAGAGAGATGTCTCCGCCAGTAAAGTGCTTGCCTTGAATGTATGAGGACCTGAGTTCAGATCTCCCGTACCCATATTAAAAGCTGAAACCAGCAGTGTAATCCCAATGCTGGAGAGCTAGAAGCAGGAGGATTCTGGGGGCTCTCTGGCCAGCCAGTGAAGCCAATTGGTGAGTCTGAGGTTCAGTGAGAGGCTACACCTTGTCTCAAAAGTAAGGTGGGGAGCAATAGAGGAAGGCACGTCATGTTTACCCTTGGCTTCCATACATGTAGGTTATCAGTACACAGATGGGGGGGGAGAGCAAGGGAAGAGAGGGGAAAGAGGGAGAGATGGGAGGGGAAAGAGAAAGACAGAGAGACTGTGCTGCTACAAAACTGCTCATCATGTCCCCTGAGACTAACCAGCCTCCTTTGCAAGAACAAGTGTTCTGAACGGCTCAGCCATTTCTCCAGACCTTTAATAACTTCTGAGGCAACAAGTTCCCTAATCCCATTTTCTTTTTTCTTTTTTAAACTTTATTTATTATTTATTTATTTATTTGCCTTGGTGTTTGCCTGGAACTGGAACTACAGACAGTTGTTAGCTGCCATGTGGGTGCTGGGAATCGAACCTGGGTCCTCTGGAAGAGCAGACGGTGCTCTTAACCGCTGAGCCATCTCTCCAGGCCCCCCCCCAATCCCATTTTCACATGTACTCAGCTTGGGTTGATTCTCCCAGACTCCTCCCTCCCATCTGCACTGTGCTCTTCCGCCCTGGAATTGTCCCTTCTGCATCATTGTGACCTATCACATCCTTACTTGAAGACACTTCCTCCCATTTACTGGGCTCCTTTCTAGTTTATTGGACCCTACTCACACTTATTCCCACATAAATAAGCAAACCTGCCTCCTCTTGGAGAATGATGCTTCCAAATTTTTCCTTCTTGAAGCTCGGTAAGCCATCCTCTCCTTTAGCATTTTCCTCAGCTGATAATGACGCAACAAAAGCCAAGGTTCCTTTGGGACATTGAGTGTGATCAAATGCAGCACCACAGCCAACCTCCTGGGGAATGAGGTTCCCTCCTGGCTGGGATCTCTTGGGGAGCGGGGAGTTAACGGGAAGGATTTGACAGGAACTGAGGCCAGAGGATGATCTGGGACTTTACAAATAGTGCCATAGCCTTGGGGAAGAAAGGAGAGAGAGGGGAGGGAATAGAGAGACAGAGAGACAGAGAGAGACAGAGAGACAGAGAGACAGAGAGACAGAGAGACAGAGAGACAGAGAGGAGAAGGAGGGAGGCAGAGAAGAGGAGGAGGAAAAAAGAAGAGGAAGATAATAGAAGTAATTTGAATAGTAAAATAATTTTTTTGCAAAAGGTATTTAGCTGTTGAACCCTTGTGATTAAGACTGTAAAGTTGAAAAGCTGTTGAAGTAGATCTCCAGGGACTGATTATGCTAATGGCTTTGTCATTTATTTATTTATTTTTCCTTTACAGATCCAGTTTCCATCAAAGGATCTCACTTGTCACCAAAATAGAGAGCGAGAAATACCTTGTCTCTTTGTTTTATTTTATGGGGGTTTTTTGTTTGTTTTTGAGACAAGGACTTGCTATATAGCCCACACTAGCCCTAAGCTCATAATTCTCCTCCCAGAGCCTGCACAATGCTAGGGTTGCAGGTGTGTGCTGCCACACCCAGCTAGAAATCTGTCTTCAGGGTGTTTTGCTCAGAAATAGGGTTAGATTGGATCTGGCACACAGTCAGGGAGGTAAGTTTAGGATGTTTTGGGCTGGAGTAGGAACCTACCATTCCTGGTCTTGGCCTCCCCGGGGTGGAGCCACACTCAGCATACATTCAATAAGACGATGTGTTTTCACTTTTCTCACTCTAAAAACAAGAATCGCAAGGCTCAACTCAATGCCTAATTTAACTAGTCATCAGCACCCCTGGCCAGTTAGTAGAGGCAAGAGGAATAAGCTAATAAAAAGTCTGTTTCGGGAGGCAAGGGCCCTGAGCCCAGCAGGGCTATCTTTAAGAAATGGCCCCTCTTCACATCACTTGTGATGGAGCCCTGACCTGCTTGCACCCTGTGGCTACTTCTGGTTAGTGCTGGGTGGGGTTTTTTTTCTTCTCTTAGTCAGGTAGAATCTTAGTATTTAGAAATCCCAGCAAATACTCCCAGAAGAGGTGGGCATTACAAGGAAGAGAGTCAGACAGCACCGGGTAGAGTGCCCTCTGCAGGCAGCTGGAGTCAGACCCTATTGGTGCCACCCTGGAGGATAGCAATACACACTATCAGAGTAACCCAACCCAAGAGAAAGCTAAGTGGTGAACTGCCACTCCTGTCTACCACTGATGGAGGCCTACTAGGAAGGAGATGGCTGTACTTCTGTCCTCCTCTGGAGAAAAAAATCTATAGACAGAAAAAAGGTGTCAGAAAAAGCTGTGCCCAAATATTGTGGGGCAGGTAAGGGTGGTCTAAGAACTGCTGTTTCTCTCAGATTTGGTCAAGGGGGGATTTACTCACACTGTTCTCTGATGAGGCAGGGGACTGACCTTCCTGTAACAGTAGACAGAACTGGGTGGGATAGGGCAGGCTAGGTAGTTACTGGGATCCCCAGAGCCCGAGAATCTTTGTTTGAGGTGATCCCAGAAAACACCACTTGCTGAGGGAAATGTCCAGGGAACAGAGGTGGTCAGCACTGGGATTCCTTCCCTGAGGCAATAAAGCCTTCTGGAAAGTCAGAAAGCGTAACAACGGGCCCAGGAGGGTCATGCTCTGCCCTGTGCTGCAGTTAGAAATGAAGAGGCCCCACAGATATCAGAGACCCCGTGGCCACTGCTTCTGCATGGCCTGGCTCCTATGACTGAAGATGAATTCCTTTCCCTTGTATACTAATTAAACCTCCTTTTGTTGTAAATAGCAACTTGGCAAGACCTTGGCCCCTTGTTAAATACAGCACAGCACAGTCTGTGCAGATTCTGCAGCTGCACTTGGAGCTGCTCACCACACAAGCCCGACTCACTTTAATTGTTCTTTCTCTCATTTTCCCAATCTCCTCCTCATGTATCCCAGGCTGGTCATGTACCCCAGGCTGGCCATGTATCTCAGATCATCTATGTGGGAGGAGAGTAAATTCCCCAAGGAGACCTTGAACTGATCCTCTTCTCTCCACCTCACAAGTGCTGGAATTACAGGCATACACCACCATGCATTGTTTATGCAGTACTAGGGATCTCTAGACAATCACTTTACCAACTGAAGTGCATCCCTAGTCCAGACTCACTTTAAATACCTGACCACAGACTCTAGGTGGGACTATGAACCGCTAGGAACCAAATCGCCTTATACTTCCTATGCACTTACTCTAGTGTTCTCAAACCTCCACTTTCTTTCCCCAATCCTCCCACCCTCCTATCCCTCCCTCCCCACTCCCCCCCACACTAAGACACTACCCACACCACCTATCTAATAACTACCCATTAATCCATTACCCTATCCCTAAGTCAGTGACTGATGCCGACCATATGCCTGTTCTAGAAACCAATATAAATGGACTCCACCATGATGGGTTCTTTTGTCTGTTTTTATTCAACACACTGTTTTAAATTTATATTTTAGTCCTATGTGTAGCAATTGTTCTATTTTATTTCTATGTCACAGTCTATTTCCTCTTTCATCTGCTACTGATATATGTTATTTTTAGGTGGGGTTCTTAAATCTAATATGCTTGTGTATTTTTTAAATAAAAGCAAAGTTTTATTTAAATACCTAGAAAATAAATTGCTGAATCTTAAGGTGGGCATATATTTAACTCATTTGGTAAGAAGTTTCCTAAAGTGTTTGTACCATATGAGCCTTCACCACAGAACTGTGAACATTCTGGAGGCTCTACACTGCCTAACCATTTAATGAAACACTGCGTGGTACCCCTCTGGACCAGCAAAAAAAAAATTTTTTTACTGACCCACTGTCTAGATCTTTCATTAAGGAATGACGATAAATGTTTAGCTGTGAGGGTGGTTTATAGTCATGGTTAAAACAGTCATATATAAACAAAAGCAAAAAGTATCAGGGCTGGGGATGTAGCTCAGTTGGTAGAGTGTTTGCCTGGTATGTACAAAGACCTGGGTTCAACCATGAGCACAACATAGACCAAACCTTTGGGTACCTGCAATCCCAGCAGATTGAGGCAGAAGACAGAGACAGAAGGAACAGAAATACAAGGTCATCCTCCACTACATAGCAAATTCAAGACCAGCCTGGGGTACAGGAGACCCATCCTGTCTTAAGCCCAGTTGTGTCTCCAAAATGTTTCTCCTCTGCTCCCATGCCTCACAACCCTGAAGACTTCTGAAAACCCTCTGAGACCTCATGAGGAGAGGAGACCTCTCTCCACCAGCAATCAGCTCTGATGCTGTGGTCACCGCCTCTGGGTCTTTCCAATCAAGTTCTGACAAACCTGCCTAGAGATAGGTTGAGGGTTCATATCTCAAGACTTCCCCCATTCAGCAGATTCTAGACCCACTGGCATAAATCAGAGATTCCCCCAAGCTCTCCTCAATTTTGAGTTTTCAAGAATAACCCTCTAGGGATGGAAGGAAATGTGTTTATTAGCTTATAAAGATTTGCAGAGGCCAGCAAGTGGTGACACATGCCTTTAATCCCAGCACTTGGGAGGCAGAGGCAGGTAGATCTCTGAGTTTGGGGCCAGCCTGGTCTACAAAGCAAGGACAGTCAAGACTGTTGCACAAAGAAACCCTGTCTCAAACACACACACACACACACACACACACACACACACACACACACACACACACTGCGGGTAGGGTATGGAGGTAGAGGAAGGAACTTCCTCGTCCTCTCCTTACGCACCCACCTATATAAACAACTACCTAGGATCCCCCCAATCCTTGTCTTAAATTTTCATTTTCATGTATTGGCATGATAGCAGCACAGATCTCAGTGCGGAGATGTAATTGGACAAAAAGAGATTGGTCCAGTGATGACAGACCGAACATGGATGGGGGAACAGACACAGCAAGGCCTGTTGGGATCCCCCTCAGTATCTGTGGGCAGCATTCCTCCCTCTAGGGTAACGGGAAGGCTGTGACCTCTGCTAGTTCATAGAGTTCTTTATAGTCGACTGCAAGATGCATGGTAGAAGACTGAGTGTCCATAGCCTACCTCGGAGAAAAGAAATTCTAGCTTTTTAGGCTGTGCTAGGGAGGAAAAGCTGAAAGTGGTAAATATAAATCACACCAATTTTCAGTAATTTTTAGATAGCAGCACAAATAGACTAAGATATTCCCTACACTATTTTTGTATGTTCTTAATTTTTTTCTGTCTTTGTTTGCGGGTAAGAAATTTTCACTGGTTTCTGGGTCATGAAGGAGGCAACTTTGGAAGTAGGTGTTATAGAAAGGTAAAAGGCTGGGGAGGTGGTTTAGCAGGAAAGACACTCATGGCCAAACCTGGTGACCTCAGCTTGACCTACAAATCTATATTTCAAGTGTACCAATACCCATATACAAAATAACAATTTAAAAAAGAGCTGGTAAAATCCTCCACTGGCTTTCTATCTCACTCGGCCAAGAAGTCAAGGTCCTCAAAATGCCTCAGTAAAAACAGCTGCTCTCTTGCTGCTTCTTGTCTCTGTGAGGAAACCTTCTGCCCTCAATTTCTGCACTGACTGTTTCTGGCCTGGCCACACCTTTCCCCAAGAGTCTTTGGCTACCTTGCCTTGGCTTCTTTTTAAGTAACTTGCTCAAGCTAGAGTCTATCCTGCTGAAACTGCAAATCTCCATGCTGATTCCATAACAGCACGTACCTCCTAATATACAGGAGACTGACCTCCAGACAAAACCATTTTGGGGTCTAGACCCTAAACCAAAAGCCAATGGTTCTCAACCTGTGGGTCGAGACCCCCTTGAGGTTCAAAAGATTTTCACAAGGGTTGCATATCAGATATGCTGCACACCAAATATTTAAATTATGATTCATCACTAGCAAAATTATAGCTACAAGGGAGCAACAAAATACTTTTACTGTTGGGGGTCACCACATGAGAAACTATATTAAAGGGCTAAAGCATTAGGAAAGTTGAGAACCACTGCTGTAAGAATTAGACATCTGATCCGAGAATAAAATCCTCTGCAGTGACAGTCCACGCACACCAATGACTTTGAAATGCGTTCTGGTGTTGGGGAGGTCAAAACTGCACATCTGGACTCCTCAGCTCTGTGACCCCCCAATGCACACAGTGTACCTGAAGCAAGAGCTAGGACAGCAGTACTGGGGACCCTCTGACACACTGTCTTCATCCTTCCTGGGGGTCACTCCAATAGGCTGACCACAAACTCCAGAGAGAAGACCTGTGTCCTGAGGATAGGAGTCATGAGTAAGGACAGATAGGAGCTAAACTCCTCTGCCTTTCTTACAGTTATCTCCAAGAGTGCTGCCTGCAGTGTTTCAAGGACCTACCATGGGCTCTTGTACTAGGGCCAAAGCTTTTGGTGAATGCTTGAAGTCACGTGTTAAATAACTTCCTTTTCCAGGCTGTTTCTGCCTCTTGAGAACAAAGATGAGCTGGGAATCAGTCCAAGGCAGCATTTATAAACCTCACAGGTGACTCCTCACTATGGCAAAAGGGATGAAAAGGAAACCCTTACTATAAGAAAATGGTGAACCCCATTCAGATTGGAGCAGCCAGGCCCCACCCACCAAGGCCCTCAGCCTGTTGTCCAAAGCCATATCCATGAGGCTCAAAGCTAGGAAAAGAAGCCTTCTTGGGCCTTGGTTGCGAGTTTACCTCTCACAGTTCAGCTCCCTGGAAACCTCTAGAAAAAAGTGACACACACACACACATCCCAGCATCCTCTGCTCTTGGCAAAGGCAATTTCTTGCCTCCCTGGCCTGGAGCTGCTGGGGGATGCAGTGTGGATGCTTTCTCGTCTCGCCCTGCACTATGCACAAACACAGAAAGGCCTCATTCACAAGCTGGCTATTGAAAGGTTTCTGGAAATGCAAATTGCTCAGAAGCCGATTCTTCTTTTCAAACACCAATGTTGCATATTCCTGATGAGAACCTCTAAGCGGGTCAGGCTTCCCAAGGCTGGAGGCTTCTGAGAAGTAATGTTTGCCTTTAAAGGGATCAGAATTTGGGGCTAGCAACCCTGCAAGGAGCTCGCCTCTTTGGGGACCTGCAGGTGTCAGACCTCCTGCTTTTTTTTTTTTTTTTTTTTTTTTAATGCCCATGCATGTTTTATTAATAAAAACTAACAGTGCCGAGTTAAACAAGTCAAACAATTAAAGTCTCTTTGTATTCCATAAAATATTACAGAAAAGTTTGTGTTTCAATAAAAAGACTATCATTTTAGAACAGGCAGCTAAGAGCAACTGTGCAGTTAACGAGTTTTTGTGAATAAATTTCAAGAGACTATTGCCTGTCCTTAAATTCCTTTTTCTTTTTATAAAAAAAGAACTATTAAAAATGATTGACAAATTTTGAGTTAAAAAACTGTTAAAACATTCTCTATGTTTAATTTCAACTTTATAGCAGATTGCAGAAAGATGCTTATGAAACAAATACATTTGTTTCAGTACACGTCTTTAAATGATAGACTTATAAGTATGTAAACAACTATATAATAAGAAGTTTCCAAACGTAGCCTGTAAGAAATCAGGCAAATTTACTATAAGCAAACTTTCTAGACAATTCTCCTGCTTTTTTATAGAGGTGTCTCATCCTGACCCCAGCATGCAGCTTTTGTCTTTCATTTGGGTGCCACATTAATCAGGGGTGACTAGGGACTCATCCCGACAGAGCTTTTGCTCATCCACAGCTCGAATCCAGAGAACTGGATAAACCATTAAATGAGCCAATAGCTCCCCTCCACCCCAAGAACGCGAAGGCTTGGGGTGCAGTCTCTCACCCAAAATTCTGAAGATCAAGAAGCAAGAGGCTGGCTGACTGTGCTCCCTAGTCTTCTCTGGTGCTCCTGACCCAGTCCTCACCCAGTGTCCGGGTTCCCTTCCTCCCCACAGGCTCTCCCTGAGGGTAAGGTGTTCTCTCCTCTCAGGCATCAGACAGGAGTCCCTGGGGCTGAGAACACTGAAGAGAGCGGGCTCTTCTCCTCTGCATAGCTCCTACCAAACAACCACGGTTAAAAATGGATGGCTTTCTTCTAGATTCTGTAGACATTCATAGCAAAGATTTGGAAGCTGGTTTTTTTGTTTTTTTGTTTTTTGTTTGTTTTTTGTTTTTTGTTTTTTGTTTTTTTTTTTTTTTCACTTTCCAAGAAAATCTTTTCAGGAGATCTCTTTGTTTGTGTGGGAGGTGTTTTGGTTTTTACTTAGTTTTGTTTTTTGGCAAGGTCTCACTATGTAGCATTGGCTAGCCCAGAAGACACTGTGTAGATCAGGATGACCTCAAACCCACAATGATCCTCCTGCCTCTGCCTCCAGTTTTGGATATGTACCAACATGCCCAGCTTTCTTTGTTTGTTTACAATAGGATCTTACTATGTAGCTCAGACTGGCCTAGAATTCATGATCCTCCTGCTTCAGCACCTCCAGTAGTACTGGGATAACAGGTGAATGTCACCAAACCCAGCCAATTTCTCATGGTTACATGATGTTCTGGCATCTGCCTGGTTTAAAATGAGCCAACCAGGCTTACATTAAAATCTGGTTCACCTTGGGGCTGGAGAGATGGCTTGGTGGTTTAGATCACTGGCTGCTCTTTCAGAGGTTCTGAGTTCAATTTCAAGCAACCACAGGGTGGCTCACAACCATCTGTAATGAGATCTGGTGCCCTCTTCTGGTCTGCCGATGTACATAGAGGCAGAACATTGTATAATAATAATAATGATAATGATAATAATAAATCTGGCTTGCCATACCAAGTTGGTGAATTCTGGCTATGATGTCAGTTACACTCACAAATAAGGACAAGAAACCAGGTCCATCTGGTTTAAACAACAAGAGGAATCTAATGGTTTGTGTAATATACTTATGTGTAATCCATAAGTAGCAGACTTTGAGGAAGGTGTTATCCACAGACATCTTTTCTTTCCTGTTGCTGGGTCCTAATGCTTCCCTCGGGGGAGGAAGTGAGAAGCCAACACAGACTCCATAAAAAGCAAAGGACTAACTCATTTATTCAACAATGGGGAGAGCCTTATATAGCCCCTCCCAGCACCCAGGCTGTGTCACAATCTGGTGATATTGCATGAGGGATGGTTCCGTCACTGACTGGGCGCCGAGGCCTCTGACAGACTGTTGCTAGGCCTCGGGCAGACTCCAGATTGGTTCATAAGGAAGTATGTCATGTGACATGCATGCCTTGGCAGCTGGTTTGAACCAATTTCCTTGACCCTGTGGGCCTGTTCTACTACACTTCCCCACTCCCTATATGGAATTAGTTTCACCCTGGGGTTATGATGGTTGTGTTGAGGTGAAAAGATGTGATCTCTTCCCCACCCATCAAAAGGGCCTACCCTCCTACAACCAAAGACAGGTTAACAAAAGCAAAGTACATTTACTGAATCAGCCTTATTTGACATTCAAGCCCGTCAATACAGGAGACCTCTAGGTCTAATGAAGCACAGCTTTAACCTCATCATTCAAGAGGCAGCGGCAGGCAGAGTTTGCAGCTAGCCTGGTCCACATAAAAGAGTTCCAGACCAGTCCAGGCTACACAGTGAGACTCTGTCTCAATAAGTAGATAGATAGATAGATAGATAGATAGATAGATAGATAGATAGATAGATAGATTAAAAAAAATAAATGAAGCTGGGCCATAGTGGCACACACTTTTAAGTCCAACACTGGGAAGCAGTGGCAATCTCTATGAGTTTGGGACCAGCCTGGTCTACAGAGTTCCAGGCAATCTCTATGAGTTTGGGACCAGCCTGGTCTACAGAGTGAGTTTCAGGCAATCTCTATGAGTTTGGGATCAGCCTGGTCTACAGAGTGAGTTCTGGGAGAGCCAGGAATACACTGAAAAAATCATGTCTCAAAAAACAAACAAACAACAAGCCATGCTCCAGGGAAAATTGTTTCCACACTTGAGTTTGATAAGGCATGGACACCACATCACATCGACACTTGACTGGACACTGTAAAGTTAACAGACTGAAGATGAAACTCATCAGGGCCTGTCTTTCAGATTCTTGTTGACCTGCATAGCTCTCCTCCCTCATGAAAAACATCTGTTGTGATAGATAGCCCTCAAGAGAGAAGTTCCCTGACTTCTAGATTTTTATGGCTCAGGGAAAGGCTCTTGTTCCTATGACCCACCTTGAGGAAGAATTCTGTTTTCTCTGATTCTTTGGGAGGGAGAGGCAAATAAAAAACAGACTGGCAGAAAGTCAGAGATACTAGCCTGCTGGTATGGACCATCCAATCTTCTTTTATTTAGTTCAAAGGAGCATCCCAGAGCACCACGCTTTGGAGTATTCTTTTCTGTGTTCTAACAGCTGCCAACAGTCCCTAAGGCTACAATAGATCTTTGTCTTCATCCAGAAAACACACCCATGAGCCTGTCAATTTCCTAGCATCCCAAGCAAAAGTCTTAGGGCTCAATCTTCCAGGACCAACTTAGGTCACATGAACACCCATGACTGGAATCAGGACAACCAATAGGGGGCTTGTAGCCAAAATGGCTGGGTTATGTAGGAATCAGAGGCGAGGGAAGGGGAAGCCTAGCCACTGGGCTGGAGAATTTAGGATAGGAGATGGGGTGAGAAATGCTGAGGAGTCAGGACCTGTAACAGGTATTGGCTATGCTGAGACAGACTGGCAGGCCAAAGTCCACTTTGGTATTTTCATTTCAATAGGTCAGCCATTTGTCCTGAGTTTGAAGTCTACCTCCAGCTCCAAAGCTGCTTGTGTTTCAGTTACCTACAGCCAGACAAAAGCCAGAGTTAGCAACTTTAACCAACAATGTGTTATTCCCCCATATACTTTATTCTGTTCCCCATAATTTATGCTGTTTTTATGAAGAATGAGAAGAAACAAGAACCCAGGACATCTCTCAGCCTCTTAGTTTCTCTCCACAACATCTGCACTGGTCAGTCATCTAATTCCAACAGTGTTTCAACTGGAGGCACTGCAGTATTCATCCATGCTTCAAGCTGGCTTGCCTTATTTTGGCTAATGTTCTGTTGGCCATGGCCTGAATCCATATGAAACTACGTAAGACTTTTAATACCAGAAGGTGCGGCTCCCCTGAGGACCAGAAGTTCACTAATCTGTTACAATTTGCCTTCTGACTGTCTCCATGATTCGTATCTGCTTGTAAAATGAGTCACTCCTAGAGTAAAACCTGGCTTCCAGAGTCAGACGAGGGTTTGAGGTCCAAAGGGTCACCATCAAGGCGGGATCCCAGGGAGATTCAGATGAAATATTTCAAGGGCTATTACTGGTTGTAGAGACATGTGAATGCAAAGACATTGTCTCCTCTGCACACAAAGGAAAAAAATGTGTGGAACAAGACAGGAAAACTACAGAATTCTCTCACTCAAAAAGGCTGAGTGAGGGCCAAGGGGGCTCATTATAACCATTAGTTCATAGCTGTTTAATTTTAATTCTTTTTTTTTTTTTTTTTTTTTACTTATTAACCTGGTTGTATCCCACAGCTTTTGGTATTTTATTTTCATTTCATTTTAGATTTATTTTATTTTATGCCTGTGAGTGTTTGGCCTGTGTGTATGTATGGGCACCATGTACATGTCTGATGTCTAAGGAGGTGCCCCTTAGGGCATCAGATCCCCTGAAATTGGAGTTAAGGGTTATTGTGAACCACCATGTGGGTTCTGGAAAACAAACCCTGGTCCTTTGCGAGAGCATTAAGTGTTCTTAACCACTGAGCTGTCTTCCTAGCTCCCTGTTTTCACTTTTATTCAATTAAAAATATTTTTCAAAGTCATTTATGATTTGTAAAAACTGACCCACGGGTCAATTCAAGGTATATTGCTTAATTCTCATAAATTCTAGAAACATTTAGTTATTCTACTGAGATTGATTACAACTTATTATTTCTTTTTTGGCATTTTGTTTGTTTGTTGTTTTTGTTTTCCAGATAGAGTTTCTCTGTGTAGCTTTGGAACCTGCCCTAAACTCTCACTCTGTAGACCAGGCTGGCCTGGAATTCAGAGATTTCCCTTGCCTTTGCCTCCTGAGTGCTGGGATTAAAGGCGTTCACCACTACTGGCCTCTTAGCTTTTCTTGGTGTTGGTTGTTTTTTGTTTTGTTTTGTTTTTTAAATAGTATTTTTCCTAGAAACCAAGAAAGGCACCGTTAATTTATCTGTACTCCAGAACTCCAGGTTGCCTGCCTAATCCACCTCCCCCATCACCCTCCTATCCGGAGAGATCTGTTATTTACCCACACTCTCTCTCCAGTCCTGGAAGATGCTCAGTCCTCTAGCTCTTCACTCACCAGTCACATACACACTTGAGCAGGAATTCAGGAAGAAGACTGAATTGTACAGGAGACTTCCCTCACCAACCCTCCCTTGTGCAGTAAACACGAGGCCCCAATAAAGGCCATGATCTACTTCTGATCTTTTATCAGAGTAGATTCAGCTGTCTCCATAGAGAATGGGCAATTCCCAGAGCTTCTAGCCCCAGGTAACCCAGCAGCATCTGGGAAGAAAGAAAATTCCGAAGAGTGGCTCAGTGTAGGCTGGAGAGAATGGAGACTGGAAAGCAAGAAGTTATTCAGCTAGCAGTTAACAGTAGAACCTCAAACATGAGTGGGTGAAGAGTTCTAGAAAGCTGCTGAGTCATCTAGAGGAGCTAAGAGCCCTAGCAGGCCCAGCTCAGAGCCCTATAGACACTGGCTTCCCAGTAAATCACTGGCTTTATGTCTGTTTCTCCAGGGTTAGAGCTGTAAGCTGCTGGCTTTGAAAACCCAGCTCAAATTGTCTGCTGCTCAGAGGTGCAGAGCTACCAAGTCTGTGAGTTACTCTTATTCTATTCAGGATGAGAATACTGCAAAAGAAGCCTGGTGACATCGTCACCACATCAGGGACCAAGCTCCTAACATGTGAACCCTTGAGGGGACACACTTATGACAGCCAAACCATAGTAGGAGCCATCCAGATAAGGTAGGATCTATATAAGCTCATTGCTCCCTGATCACGTTGGGCCAGCACCATTTCCCCATACAAACTTGGGCTCATCGGTTGGCCTGCTTCATCAGACCAACTAGATTTCAAAAGAGACTGTAATTGCTGGGCTTGGTGGTGCATGTCTTTAATCCCAACACTCAGGAGACATAGGCAAGCAGATCTTTGTGAGTTCAAGGACATCCTGGACTACATAGGAAATTCCAGGAGCTACACGGGAAAAATAACCAAAAAGCAAAAGAAGGAGGAGGAGGAGGAGGGGGGGGGGAGAAGGGGAGAGGGAGGAAGGAAGGAAGAAAGAAAGAAAGAAAGAAAGAAAGAAAGAAAGAAAGAAAGACCCAAATCAAGTGGCTTTGAAGCCACCAATTAACAAGTCAGCTGTATCCATTGCTGGGGTGTCTGATAATGACAGATTCCCATGATCTCGTTGGGCTGTGGGCAGGACACCAGGGTGGCAAGTGCTGATAAACTCTCTGCCATTGCATGCTGAGTGTCTCTGCATATGGGCTTGTCCCCTCTGGCTCTCTAAATTACTGCAGGCACACCCCAGGGGCCTGTCTGCACTTCCTGAAGTACCTCTTTAAGTACTGTCAAATATTCCTGGGCCCATCAAGAACATGGTAGGGACTTCCTTGTGCCAGGACTCTGCCTCACAGCATTCTATGGTTTTGTTTTGTTTTAATTTTCCTTTTTTTATATGTTTCAGGTTTTTGTTTTGTCTTACATGTATGAATGTTTTTGCCTGCATGTATACTATATGCATGTCTGGTACCTGCAAAGGCCAGAAGGAAGCATCAGATGCCCCTAGAACTGGAATTATAGATAGTTGTAAGCTGCCATGTGAGACCTGGGAATGAAACCCAAGTCCTCTGAAGAACAGCCAGGGCTCTTAACGGTGGAGCCATCTCTCCAGGCCCCACATCCAGTCTTTTTTTAACACAACTTCCATCAAGTAAAACTGAGATGATTACCTCTATATGAATGCCAGCTGGCATGAAAATATGTTTTTCTGTGCCAGATTGAAACCAACCCTCGTCAAGCCAATGAAGAAATGAACTTTTCCAATAGCAATGCCCTGTCTGGCCATCCAGCAGCCAGAACACAGCCCGGGGCCAGCCAACGAGTGTCCACAGTCCCTGTCAGAATGCTTTCAATCTGTTCATTCTCTCTACCAGCCCTCATTTTTCTGTGGGTCCTGTGGCTTCTCTGATTTCTACTCTTCAGGAAGCTCCCAGTCTCTCCCTCCCACCTACTACTGCAGGGCTCATAAAACAATAGTCAGGCAAGAAGGGACAGCCGGGAGGGGGTGGAGGGACAGAAAGAAAGAATAAATGGCGGAAAAGGAAAAGCCATGAAAATGAACACAGGCAGAAAGAGAGGAAACGATGAAGAGGAAGGGGGCCCCAAGCCAAGGGGTCAAAATTGCACCCTTTGTTTTCCAAACTAGCCCTTCCTTGTCAGCCTTGATGCCACCTAAATCCTACTGAAGAAGTCAGGAAGGGCAAGGGGTTTCAGAAATCACACTCTCCGATTACCGCCACTGAGCACCAGAAAGAAAAGCTGCCTTTGGGTTCTATTGCTTCCTAGGGTGTGGATGACCAGGAAGAAGAAAGAGTCCTGGCATTCTGCCTGGTTTTTGTTTTGAAGGTCTTTGTAATTTCCTGTTAATTTCATACCAGAACCTTTGCTGTGTAAATAACACAGGTAAAGATAAACTCTCTGGCCCTGGACTCCAACCTTTGTTTAACATTCCCTCTCTATCTGTATTAACATCCCACCTCCGGAGAGTTTGGAATTTACCTGGAGATTGAGAGCCCCAGAGGAGAGTGGCTAATTCAGGAGGCCCAGCCTTATCTGGAGAAGACTCCATGATCCGGGGGGATCAACTGCCTTTCTATTCCCAGGACTCACCCTGGCTCTGTCATCCTCTTAGCTTATGTCCGATTTCAAAATGGTGACATCCTTGAAAAGGGAGCCTCTTCTGTGTACACAGCCCTGACTACAGAGAAAGAGAGAGGTTAATAAGAACGCTTAGAAAGTAATGTAAAAATAAAAGAAATACCTACATGGTTTCCTCTCCAAGGCAAGAAAGAAAGAGAGAGAAGGGGAAGGAGGGGATCAAGGCCAAGTTAACACCTTAGGCTTTGGTGGCAATCACCACCCACCTCTAGCCTCACCCCTGTGCATGGCACTATTAGACAGAGCAGAGAACAAGTCAGGAATGAGGTGCAAAGCCACAACAAGGAGGTCTGGCACTCCCTTCTCTTTCTTGCATGGGTTAGGGATTCTGGCTCATAAAAAGAGCAGGGGGCAGGAGAGAGAGCCAAAGGGCTGTGTCTGGCTGGCATGATGCTGCAAATTTTGGTGTGTAATCCCTTGTGCTTCCTGTACATCCTACTGCTATATTAAACACCATGACTCAAAGCAACTTGCAGAGAATAATTTATTTCATTTTGCAGATTACACTTCATCCTGAGGGGAAGCCAGAGAAGAAATGCAAGGCAGGAACCTGAAGGCAGGAACTGAAGCAGAGGCCGTGGAGAAGTGCTGCTTACTGCCTTGATCCTGTGGCTTGTTCACCCTGCTCTCTTATACCAATCCCATTTGCCCAGTGGTGGCACCACCCACAGTGAGCTGGACCCTTCTGTATTAATCATTAATCAAGAAAATGCCCCTAGAGATTTGTCAACAGACCAATCTGATAGAAACATTTACTTAACTGACGTTCCTTTTCCCAGGTGACCCTGGAGTATGTCAGGTTGACGAAAATCTAGCCAGCACGCCCAATTATTATTCTTGTTGCAGTGACAAAAGCAACCTAAAGATTAAAGGGTTTGTTTTGGCTCACGGTGTGAGAGCGTGGTCCGTTGGAATGGGGAAGGTGTGGTAGCAGAAAGGAACAGCAGGAACATGTGGCAATGGGTCACATTGTCTCTGTATTCCAAAAGCTGAAAGTGTAAAATCCAATGTGAACTTGTACAGCTCCAGAATGCCTATTCTAACTGTATAGAACTTCATTAAGATGTAGAGACTTTGGGTTTGGTTCATTTCTGCATGGGATTTTTTTTTTCAGTTGCAAAGGGTTTATATATACATATATAATAAAATTTACAAAAAAATTCTTTTTTGAAGCAGAGAGAGGTGACTGCCAGTACTCAGCTCACTTTTACTTTTTTTTTTTAATTCTATATAGGACCCCAGCCAATAGGATAGTGCCACTCACATTCAGGAAGGGTCTCTTGCCTATTAAATCTCCCTGGAAACACTCTTATAGACATGCCTAAAGTGCCTCCTAGGTGATCATTGAATTAATCATTACAAGTTCATCTCTTGTCAGTTTTATGCCTAAACACATTACATTGTGAAATGTTATTTATTTGTGTGTGTGTGTGTGTGTGTGTGAGAGAGAGAGAGAGAGAGAGAGAGAGAGAGAGAGAGAGAGAGAGAGAGAGAGACATGGGAGTGCAGGTGCAAGCATATATGTATGTGCCACCACGTGCATGTTGAGGTCAAAAGACAACTCTCTGGGTCTCCTGCCACCTTGTGTGATATAAAGATCACACTCAGGTCTACAGGGCTGCAAATAAGGCCTCTACCCACTACACCACTTTTTCAACCCAAACATAATACATTTTTTATAATTTATTTATTCGTATTTTATTACATTAGTGTTTTGCCTGCATGTATGTCTGTGTGAGGGTGTCAGATCTTGGAGTTACAGACAGTTGTGAGCTGCCATGTGGGTGCTGGGAATTGAACTGGAGTCCTTTGGAAAAGCAATCAGTGCTCTTAACTGCTAGGCCATCTCTCCAACCCAACACATGGCAATCTTATAATGCAAAGTGCATCCATTCTCATTTCAAAAACCCCGATAGTCTTGACAGCTCCAAATTATTCAAAAGTATAAGCATAAAGTCTCTTCCAAGATTTACACAATCTCTTAACTGTGAACACCTTAAAATAAAAATGCAAATTATATACTTCCAATATTTAATGACACAAAATAGACATCCCCACTCCAAAAGAGACTTGGCATAGCAAAGAAAAATCAGACAAAGCCTGATGGAAGCCCACGTCTCTAATCAGGGCAGTGATTAGTAACTATGGCACTGAATGCTATATTGTTAAAATACCCTTAGTACAACAAAATAGTCCACTACTTTTTATTATTTATTTACTTATTTATTTATTATGTATACTATACAGAAGAGGATATCAGATGTCATTATAGATGGTTATGAGCCACCATGTGGTTGCTGGGAATTGAACTCAGGACCTCCGGAAGCACAGTCAGTGCTCTTAACCTCTGAGTCATCTCTCCAGTCCCTAGTCCATTACTTTTGAATTCAGCCTCACACAAGTTCTCAGGGCATGGACACAATGTGGTCATATTCTTTCACATGAATAGCTCCTGACAGAGTTCCTGTTCCCCTCTGAGACCTCCTGAGTACAGTCCTTACTGTCTACCCTCATGGAGTTCTGGTCTTCTTCTCACCCACCAGAATGGCCACTAAGATGCTGGGAGCATTTGGGGCTTCTCCAGCACCCAGTTCTAAACTCTCCCACACTCTTCCAAAAATCAGTCCCAACGGTCTACAAAGCACATGATTTATCACAGAAATAGCCCATTTGAGTAGCAAGTTTTCACATTTATTGTTTTTCTGGCTGCAATGACAAACTGCCTAACAAAAAGCCACTTAAGAAAGAAAAGGTTTACTTTAGATCACAGTTTAGGAGTGTAGTCGCTTACACTCCAGAAAGGCATGAATGACAGCAGAGCAGTTCTGCTGTGGTGGAGGAAGCCCAAGGCATCTGATCATGTTTCTTCCAGGGAGGAAGCAAAGAAATGATTACTGGAGCTCAGCTTCTTTTCTCCTTTTCTCTTTTTATTCAGCTCAGTGTGTGTGTGTGTGTGTGTGTGTGTGTGTGTGTGTGTGTGTGTGTGTGTGTGTTTCACCTATATTCAGGATAAGCTTTACTCTATTAAATCTATCTGGACACAACCTCACACACCCAGAGGTGTGTCTCCTAGGTGATTCAAAATCTAGACAAATTGACAATGAAGATGAACAATCACACATGCTGCTGTTGTTGAATGCTCCTAGATTCCTGATCCTCCTGGCCCCTAGAGCTTTACTTATGCTAGTACTCTACCACTGGAGATATACCTCCAACCTCCTATTCTCTTAATGGAGTATTTGATTTTTGTTCTTTTTTCCATACTATCATCAAGCTCTTCAGAGGGAGATGTGATGATTGGTGCTTTTAGCTGCCATTTTGGTGGTATGATAACAGTGATGAGAAAATAATCACTGTTCTAAAAACTGAGTCTCCAAAGACCTAGGAGAAGAGATCTTCTCTATTAGCCACTTCCTATATATCTCTGTGGTGGTTTGAAAGAAAATAGCCCCATAGGGAGTGGCACTATTAGTAGGTGTGGCCTTGTTGGAGTGGGTGTGGTCTTATTGGTGGAAATGTGTCACTGTGGAGGCAGGCTTTGAAGTCTCATATATGCTCAAGCCACATCCAGTGAGACAGACCACTTCCTGTTGCCTGCAAGTCAAGATGCATTAACTCACAGCTCCTGCTCCAGCACCATGTCTGCCTGCATGTTACCATGTCCCACCATGATGATAATGGACTGAACCTCTGAACTGCAAGCAAGGCACCCCAATTAAATGATTTCCTTTATGAGAATTGCTGTGGTCATGGTGTATCTTCACAGCAGCAGAAACCCTAAGACAACCTCTGAATATTTATAAGACAAAGAACACACTTTCATTGTGTGTATGTCACTGTTACAGTGTGGTATCAACCCTGCAGTGAAACGTGATTTCTATGTCCTGTAAGTCTACTCTGTTTTAGACTTTACAGAGAGATCATTCTTGTTTCTAGTGAGGTTATGTTTCCCTGGATGTCAACTGCCTAGGCTAACAACAGTTGCACCTCAAAGAGTCCACATCACCTTGTACCACTTCTGGGAACTTAGGGAACAGAGGCTCAGTTACTACTACCATTATATTGTGGTGCTGACCACACTCCATGTGCCACTCTCCTATTTCTAGAGTTCACATCACTAATTTCTGAGCACTCTGTCTGGCCACTGTTCTTCACATGTCCTATGGTCCATGCAGCAAAAGGAGGGACACACAGCATTTTGTGCCACCCTCCTATTTCTAGAGTTCACATCACTAATTTCTGAGCACTCTGTCTGGCCACTGTTCTTCACATGAACTGAGTCCTATGGTCCATGCAGCAAAAGGAGGGACACACAGCATCATCATTGTGTGTTTCTTTTTTTTTTTTTTCGAAAGTTGCTACATTTATTTTATCATTGTGTGTTTCTAATCCCTTTCCTGGGTGGCACAGCTTTGTTCTGCCTCCAGGTATCAGTGGATGTAGAGATAAGAATGGGGTGGTCTGGGCAAATGTGATAAGTTCACTTAACCTGTCCCCTTTTACTGCCTTGGGTAGAGGATGTGTGGGGTTTCTAGTGTTTTCACATTAATTTGTCATTGTCCTTATTCAGTTACTCCTTGCTCCTGGGGTGTGGTCAGAGCTGTGCACTCACAGTAGACCAGGGCTGCAGTCATCTTGTTAACTATATGTTATGTTTTCCCACAATACAGACCATCATCTGAAGCTGTCTACTGTGTGTTTATCTGTTTATTGTCTCTGTCTCTCAGCCCTCATTAGCTGTCATCTCTGCAGAGGTGAACTTGCCCGTTCACTGCTGTTCTCCAGCACTGGGCACTGTGGAAACTGGAGATGCCAGGTCTGTACAGGGACAATGACTTTATCACTGATCTGGTGAAGGAATCCTACCTTGCATTCATTTCTAAACATGGGACTTTCCCACCCAGGTCCCAGCCTCTTTTGAACATCACAGCATCCTTCCAAGATAATTCAAAAGTCAGTACACAAAGGCAAGGAGTCCTATTAATGAGAACCAGATCAAATATATATATATATATATATATATATATATATATATATATATGTTATATTAGCCGGGTGGTGGTGGCACATGCCTTTAACCCTAGCATGAGAAGCAGAGGCAGATGGATCTCTGAGTTCGAGATCAGCCTGGTTTACAAAGTGAGTTCCAGGACAGCCAGGGGGGTGGGGAGTATTGTTACCTTCCTCTGAATACTGGCTAAAACAGCTACTAGACAATGAGACTTAGGGACACTTGTGACTGCTTCATGCATACAATAGGTACTCAAGAAAGGTTCTTTGTTTGGACATGCAAAACCCTCCATGATGTGGGAATATAGTTATAAAACATAGAGAACAGGTATTTCAAAGAGAGGATTGGGGTTATATGGTGAATCAAAATTATACAAGCATTAAAATGTCTTGACACTAATAGCCTTTGGGCCAATTTCTATGTAGTGAATGGGAGAGGAAATAAAGAGGTTAGACACCAGCTACTAAGGCTATTTTAATTTAAATTTATGTTAAATAGTATGTAAAAGTCATTTGCACCAGCTCTTCTCCTGTGCACAATAATAACCATGTGTGCCTAGGACAATTGCATTTTCACAGGGCAGGAAAAACATTTTATAGAATATTCTTTTGAGGGGGCTGGAGAGATGGCTCAGTGGTTAAAAGCAGTGACTGTTCTTCCAGAGGACCCGGGTTCAATTCCCAGCACCCACATGGCAGCTCACAACTGTCTGTAGTTGCAGTTCTCAGTTCCAGGCAAACACCAAGGCAAATAAAATAAATAAAGTTTTAAAAAAAAAAAAAGAATATTCTTTTGAACAAAGTTACCCAGGTCCATGAGAATTGTTGGAAACATGTTCCTGCTTATAACCTGGCTTTTAGACAGATAGACATAGATACATACACACATACATGCCTACACACGCACCCCAACACCAGACCACGCCAGCATCCCACATCTAAGTCTAAATCAATTGTTCTCAATCTTCCTAATGTTGCAGTGGCCCTCAAGACTATACATTTTTTTCATTGCTACTCTATAAATGTAATTTTGCTACTGTTATGAATCATAATGTAGATATCTGTGTTTTCCGATGGCCATTGGTGATCCCTGTGAAAGGGTTTATTCAACCCTCAGTGGAGTCTCGACCCACAGGTTGAGAAATATTGCTTTAGATTCTAATCCATAGGGAGCAACAGTCCCACACTACATCAGCAGTACCCAGAATTCAACACATAGCTGTGGAAATAGTGACCTTGTGTGGTGGAATGTTCTCTATATGCTGTAAATAAAGGATCTGTTTTGGCCTATGTGGAGTGCCATAGAAGTGGGTGGAAAATCAGAGGACAGATAGGTAGAAGTAGAGTGGAGTTAGCCAGTCTCCATCCGACTCCTAAAGAAGAGAGACATTTAAGAAATACAGATGAGCCACAGGCTGGGCCACGTGGCAAATAGATTAATAGATTACAAAAAATGAGTTAAATTAAGATGAAAGAGCTAGCTAGTAATGTGCTTGAGACATGGGCCAAACAATATGAAGTTAATATAAGTGTCTAATTCATTTCTTTGGGGGAAAATGCCTCCGTGGGCCAAGTACAAACCTCCAGGCCCAAACGGGCCTCAAAAATCATCTACAACAACCTTGATCCATTCGAAGGAAGTGTCTGGAGGCTGAAAAGGAGAGCTGGGTAGAGGAGGTATGCCCTGTGTGATGGCTAATTCTAATTGTCAACACAGTTTAGAATCACCTGGGAAATCAGTCTCTATGTGGGATTGTCTAGGACAGGTTGACCTGTGAGCAAGTCTGGGGGTGGCTGGGATTATCTTGATCGACTTAATTGATGTGGGAAGACCCAAAGTGGTGACACCATTCCTTGGTGTGATTGTACAAAAGTACAGTGTTCATTTCTCTCTGCGCTTGGCTGTGCGTGCAATGGTGACCAGCTGTCTGGAGCTTCTGCCTCTGTCTCTTCCCTGCAGAGATGGGCTACAACCAGGAGCTGTGAACTAAAATCAGCCCTTGCTTCCTCCCCGCGACAAGTTGTTTGTGGTTAGGGCATTTTTTTTAATATTTTATTAATTTATTTTATGTGAATTGGTGTTTTGCCTGCATGTATAACTGTGCAAGGGTGTCAGATCTCGGAAGTACAGACAGTTGTTAGCTGCCATGTGGATGCTGGGAATCGAACTCAGGTCCTCTGGAAGAACAGTCAGTGCTCTTAACCGCTGAGCCATCTCTCCAGCCCGTGGTTAGGGTATTTTTATCACAGCAACAGAGATGAAACTAAGACGCCATACTTTGCTTCTCTCTCTCGGTCTCACCCACTCTTCTGCTCCATCTGGGTTCCAAAGCGTGCACCTCTGGAAAAACAGTCCCTAACCTAAATCCCTAAAGGACTCCTCCAAAATAAGCATCCAGAAGCTAGGAATGGTGACATAGGCTTGTAATCTCAAACTGAGACTAAAGAATCTCTAGGCTAGGAAAAAAAGAAAAAAGAAAGAAAGAAATTTGAGACTGGAGAGATGGTTCAACGATCCAGTGCATTTACTGCTTTTGGTTGAGTTTCCAGCACCCACAACTCCAGTTCCAGGAATCAGACGCTGGTGCCAGTGCACAAACAGGCAAGCAAAAACACTCAGACACATAAATAAATAAATAAATAAATAAATAAATAAATAAATAAATAAATAAATAAATAAATAAATTAGGCTTTTTGAAAAATAAATAAATTTACTCCAGAATTCAAAACCATCTTATCCTGAGCGGGTACATTTGCTGAGTATGTCAATGTCCATTCACTCTCCGCTCCCCAAGAGCCTGCACCTATTGGGTGCTCAGTAAGTATGTACTGGGTATGTATTGGATGTCTGAATGAACGAACGAATGAATGAATGCATGAATGATATTCGGTGCTCTGGGACAGGAGTGCACAGGACGCAGCCAGCCAGCAAGGGGGTCGGGGAGGCTCGGCCCTCGGGGGCGTGTCCGTAGAGGCGGCCGGGGAGCTCCCGGCCCCGCGCAGGAGGCGGAGGCCAGCATGGAGAGCGAACTGGAGGCGCTGGCGCAGCAGCGGGCGAGCCCGGCTGAGCAGCCCTTCCAGGCGCTGTTGGAGGCTGCGGGTGGCCGCGGGCAGGTGCTGCTGGTGGGCGAGCTGTGGGAGCGCGAGCAGAGCCGCGCGCTGCTGCGGGACTTCTCCCGCGCCGTCTTCCCACCGGAGCCAGAGGAGGGCAAGCAGGGCAAGCCGAGCTGCGCAGAGGCCGAGAGCGCAGGCACCGCGGCGGCCACCGGGCCTCATCGGGCTCCGGGGGCGAAGGCAGCTCGAGCCATCCGCTCGCCACTCGTCTTTGCACTGTGCCGCTCGTCGTCACTGGCCGCCCGGGAGCCGCGGCGCCGCCTGCGGGAGATGCTGCGGGATGTGCGCGGCCGGCGGCGGGAGGGCGCTGCGCTGGTCGGAGTCCTGGTGGCCGATGCGGGAGCGGAGGAGGCGGTGGTGGCTCCCGGACTGCAGCTGCTGGAGACGCTGCTGCGCTCAGTGTTCGGCCGCCAGGTCGGGGGCCCGGTGCAGGCTGCCGCCTTCCGTTCCGGCTCCCCGGCCTCCAGCCTAGCGGTCCAGGAGGCGGCCTGCAGGGCCCTGCAAGCTGCGGGGCCAGGTCGACCAGGTGAGGCTGCGCGGGATCTGGCTGGGCACGGGTGAACACTTCTGGGGAAGCCTTCAGAACCTTTAGATCGGTTGAACTCCTTTAAGCCACCCAACTCTGTTGTGCACCAAGGTAAACTGAGGCCCGGAGCAGGGAAGTCCTAGCACAAGGCCTTTCAGCCTAAGGTGAGGGGGCTCTGGACAAGAAGTTGAGTTTGATCAGGCCAGATCTGACTTCATGTGAGATGAAGGACAAGGAGCGGAGGGTCCAACTAACTGGTCAGTAAGTGGATATGGAGTTGAACTGCTCTAAAGAAAAATGCAGGGGTTGGAGACTGGAGATGGGGGGAGATGGAAATGTCTTGGGGCGCAGAAGTTTGAGTGGTGTGCATGGTAAAGAACTGGGGGGGTGACGAGCTTTAGGATATGGTGTTGGCATAGCTGTCGCAGGAGTTTTGGGAGAGTGTGAGCAGTGCGGAGAGGCTTGGTGTAGAAGGTGGCCACAGTTCTTTTCAGAGATCTGCTGTCGTGAAGGGCATGAGAAACCGAGACCATAGTGACCTCAGTGATTCCTGGCTTCCTGCCTACGCTATGTCGCCACTGATCGCTGGCTGCCACTGCCAGGTGTGGTGGAGCTACCTTTTCCTTCCACACTTCCCTAAAGCAGTGTGGAGGTGAGGGGGTGAGAGCGTCTCCCAGGCACCGACTGCTCCATCACAGACGGGTCAGATGTCCCCGGGCAGCAGGTTTTGCAGGAACCCTGCAGTATAGTGGGATTAAAATGTGGACCTTCAGTGGAGCTGAGTCAGGCACTGGGTGATCTCTGCACTGCTCAACTCCCTTCCGTTTGACTTTTACAATAGTAAGCGGCTGAGTTAGTGAGTGGCTGTGTGGGGTGGTTCAGGGCATTTGCTATCGACCAATAGCCAGCCACTGGGAGACATCAACCCTTTCTCATCTGGGAGACACTATCCGATGTTCCTAATGTCAAGCTTGCACCTGCCAGCCTGGCAAATGTATTCCTGCCATTGAAGGCTCCCCTAGGCTCCATCCATTTCCCTTCTATGGAAGCTGAACAAACCCCCAGCATACTGCAAAGTGAGGGAAATAAGTGCCCCATGTTTATTCCTGTTCTGATAAATCCAGTCAGCTGGTTCCTTGCCTGGCCTTGAGGGAAAGAAGGGAATTCACATAAATTCACCCTAGACCAATGAGCTGGCACCTAGAAAACTCTCTAAGCCCCTGATTCTCTCAGCTCTCAGTTTACCCAGGCATGCGGCTGTGACCTAACCCAGAAAGTCCTCCCTCTTTCCTTTCCTTCTGTAGCTCACCCCATCCCTCCATTCAGGTCTGGACTTCTTTCCTCAGAGAGCCTTCTAAAAAATCTGCACACTTGCTCCTGTTTACAAATTCCCTAATGAAAGCTCAGAATCTTTGGGCTTCGGCTCTCTCAGCAATGACCAAATGGCTTGGTCACGTTTGTGAGTTTAAAAACCCTAGTATTCCATTTCCTACTACCCTGCCTGGCATCCAAGATGGATGACTAAATCCTTGCTTTGAAATAAACCCTAACACTCTGGAAAATGGGACCTTAGCAGGTATACCATCTGCTATATTCAACTCTTGCCTACTTTTATAACAACACACTGTGGAAAAACAAAAACTTTTACTAATGAGTCAAGGTCGTGAGTTATTTATAACTCCTTGTGCATCCATTTTCTCACAACTTTTGCAATTGTGGAAGTGAGGAATGGTACAATACACATTTAATGCTAGCATCTAGCAGGCAGAGGCAGGTAAACCTCTGTGAGTTTAAGGCTAGTCTGGTCTATATAGTGAGTTCCAGGCCAGCCAGGGTTAAGAAATGAGACCCTGTCTCAAGAAAAAAAAAAGCATTTAATCTATTGGTATTCAGACATACTTTGAAGCAAGGTACTATGATGCATACCTGTGATCACAGCATTTGGGAAGTTGAGTCAGGAGGAAAGTTCAAGGCCAAGCTAGGCTACATAGTGAGATCCTGTCTAAAAACAAATGAATGGATGGATGGGTAAACAAATGAAGAAATGTGGGAAACTAGGAAAGGCGGCACACTTCAAACTAAAACTGAAGGAGAAATGACTGCCCTCTGACTATTTGTATGCAACTGTGATTGATGTCATGTCATTTTGTTGCTGTGGTTTCCCCCGGAATGTGAACACACCACAGAAATTTGTGAGGCTGAATTAAGTGAGATATAAAAGCTGGGCAGTAGAAAGTTGAGACTCCTGGGTTGCTGAAGAAAGACTCTTGACTTGTGAAGCAGGCTCCAGCTGACCTCTGCCTTGGGGATTTGGACTCTTTCTAACAGAAGGTGCCTGGGAAAGACTGGGCTTCCCTGACCTACTGACTTGCTTTTCCTGGGGTTCTCGGAACCAGAGGAAGAACCGAAGAGATGCCACTTCCTCCCAAAGCCCAGTTCAAGGTAAGTACATTGGCAGTCTAGATCCAGAGTGAATACGGGGGCCTTAAGGACACACTTTGTCCATGCTGAGGACAGCAGAAGCAGTCGGGTGCCTGTCCCTCAAGCAGAGCTCAGGTTGGGTCAGGCAGAGTTCCTGCCCTAAGTGTCTTCCACCCAGTGTTAAGGAACTGGCCGTGTCTAAGCTGAGATACAGGGCTCCCCATAGACAGACACAGGAAGACTCAGAGAGTAGTACCGTGGGTAGAGGTTACTAGCAGGATGTCATACTCCAAAAAGGAAGAGCCCTCAAGGGCTGAGTTGCAGACAGAAGGCCTTAAAGTGTAGAGCCGGGCCACATCGGGGCCAGGATGCCTTTCAGGGGCTCAGGGTCTTAGACACAAGGAGAAAAATGGTCAGAGGCAGATTCCAGCTAGAGGTGACCTCCGACACCCCTGAAGGGGTATTGGGTGACTTGGACTCACAAAGGCTGTAAGACTAGAAAGGGCATAACTCACCTAGAGTGGTTTCCGGGATGGAGCCATCTTGCTGGTAAATGAAGGTGAGGAAAGAGTAGGGGATAAGTGATGGCTGATGATGCACTTAAGCTTTTATTGTGTCCCTCATTTGACACTGACCGTTCACTGGCCTAGTAGCCTTCTCTCACGGCCTAATAACGTGCTACAAAGAGTGGCTTAAAAGAACATACACTGGGGTAGGATGGCATGGTGAGTAAAGGCGCTTGCCGCCAAGACTGAAGACCTGAGTCTGATTCCCAGAATCCATATTATGGGAGGAAAGAACTGACACCCCACAAGTCAAACTCTAACCTACACACACACACACACACACACACACACACACACACTGGCACTTGCATAAATATACCCACATACACGAAAAGACACACACACACACAAATACTACACACAAAAAATGGGGGGGAACACACAGTATGTATTTTAACCTTCTGCACCTTTTAGTCACCTCTGAATTATTTATAACCAATCCCTAATACAATGTGAGCATTATGAGAGCACCTGTCATATTTAAATTTTTATAGATTTCTTTTTAAATTTTATTTGTTTATA
This sequence comes from Sigmodon hispidus, assembly GCA_004025045.1. NCBI lineage: Eukaryota > Metazoa > Chordata > Mammalia > Rodentia > Cricetidae > Sigmodon > Sigmodon hispidus. The sequence continues at coordinate 52,893 of PVIH01004221.1, forward strand.
CTTATGCGTTTTTGCTCCATGTATATATGTGCACCGAGACCAGAAAAGGGTGTCAGATCCCCTGTAACTGTAGTTACTGACCTCTAAGAGGGATGCATCATGTGGTTACTTGACAGGAACCTGAACCCAATTCTCTGCAATAGTAGCAAGTACTTTTAACTGCTGAGTGTGTGTGTGTGTGTGTGTGTGTGTGTAGTTTTATAGACCTTTATGCAACATCTTTTATTTCAAACAAAACAAAATACCTTTTTTGTGATCCCGAGAGATGTACCCACAACCTCACCCTGAGTCACATGCAGAACATTTTGTTGTTGTTTTATTTGGTTTTGCTTTTAGAAGATTCTTTATGTGTTTTTTGCTATTTTATACATGCATTTGTTTTTGAGGCGGGGTTTCATATATTCTAGGTTGGATTTGAACTCACAATGTTTTCAAGTACGCCCTTGAACTTCTGATCCTCTTGCCTTCACCTCCCAAGTACTGGGATTACAGGCAGATGCCATCACACCCAGCGGATGTGGTGCTGGAGATTGGACCTAGGATTTATGCATGCTGGCAAGCACTGAGCTATGCATTTAACCCAATTCTTAATGCAGAGTCCCAGAATACACAGAAACCAGGTTGTTTGTCTTGTATCTTCTCTGAATGCTGACTAAGGATCAGTTTCAACGCTTCCAGCCATAGATGGAGAAGCCAAAACTCAACCAGTATAAGCTGTATGGAAACTCATTATCTCTCATAAACATAATGAAATTGGCTTTAGAGTTGGCCAGCATTGGCCCAGGAGCTCATGGGCCCCATCAAGAACCTGGGACTTTTCTGTCTTTCTGCTGGTCCATCCTTTCGTCCTTACACTGGTAATGAAACATTGGGTCAAAGTAAGTGTGCCTTTAAAATGATGGTTTTAGACCTGTATTTGGCTTGATTTTTAAATTTTCTGATGCGTATGCGTCATGATGTGCACGTGAAAACCACAGGACAGTTGGGGGGGTGGATTCCTACTTCACCATGTGGGTCCTGGGACTCAAACTCAGGAAGTCAGTCTTGGCAGCAAAAACTTTATCTACTGAGCATCCAACCAGCCCCTCCCCACAACCCTTTGACTTTAAAAATAGAGCTTGGGCCAACTTCTTCCCTTTAAGCACTTGGATATTAACTCATAAACTTGATTTTTTTTTTTTCATTCTCAAATGTTCCAGAACATGTCCAGGTCTCAGAGGAGGAGCTTGCACTGACAGCCCTATTTCCCAATGGAGACTGTGAAGACCGTGGCAGTGAATGCAGAGCCCAGGATGGAGTTGTCCATGTGCCACCTGAGCCCTTAGAGGACATGAGATGAAAGCTGGGGTCTGGACCTTCTCAGTGAGTCTCCATGTCCCGGTGTTGACCTCAGCAGATGGCGACTGACTGACTGACCATAAAGACCCCACTTGCTTGGGGGCTGCTGCTTTCACTGTTTCTAGTTAGACAACAAGGCCTCAGACCTGCTCCACACTTAGTGTTTCTCCACTCTGTGATCAAGGTGGGGTGATCTTGTCTCTCTGTGCCTTCATTTCTCTGAGCCAAGGAGACTCTGTACCACTTTGCAGACATGTTACTCTGTCTGGGGCTTCTGTTTCCCCAAGAGATTGAGGAGGGGCTACTAGCTCAGTGGTTTCCCATCAGGGCTGAGGCTGCACCTCCAGGCAACACAGGAAACATGTGTGGGGGCAATTAGTGGGCATGTAGCAGTGTGTATGATGACCTAACCACAAATAATTGGTTTACTCAGAATACCAGTTGAGACAGTTTTGAGAAATGGAAGAGCCAATCCCTTCTCCCTGACATGCTGTGAAGAGATCCTCTTAGGTTTCCTGGGATCTTGGTTCCCAGAAAAAGCCAAAATAAAGACCTGTCTGTTGCTGTGAGGGGGCCTGCCAGGCCAGAGCCAAGATAGTCTGTGTGTTGCAGGGCCAAGACCAAAAGCGCCTTGCATGCTCTGAGAAAAAAAGGGCCTCTGTCTTTCTCCTGTGGACACTGATTACTGTGCCAAATCCTTTGCGGAAAAGTTTGTGGGAGCTGCCTAGAGCACCAAGGAGAGAGAAAGCCAGCGTGTTGGGGGGTTCAGTGCCCTGATTTGTACTAGATTTCAGGTTCTAGCCCAAATAGTCTGGAGTCTTCCCTCATGAAGCGGTAACTGGGGATTGCCTCTTGACCTTGCCTGCCCTGGAGAAATCAGTCTTGGTAAGGGGAAGGGCCCCTACTGCTTTTCCCTAATGTGAGAAAAGCGTGTCAGAGGGAAGTGAATAGATCATTCACATGTTCGCCTGCAATCCACTCTGCAGATACTCAACTGGGCTGTGCTTTGTATACCTCCCTGGGAGCCATAATTTCAACTCTTTCTGTGACAGTAGCAAGGGAGGGGACCCTCCCTCATCTATACCTCGATTTCTTCTTGGTGATCCACAATCTGACCCTATTCCCTCTCAGTCTCTTGAAGAGAGTATGAGGTACAGAGGATGGCATCTTCCTGGCATGAGGTGGAAGCAGACATCACTTTAATAATGCAAGGTTGTCCCACCAGAAATGGTCGCAACTGGCATATTTTATTTACTTAAGAATGAACTTGAGGCTGGGGGTGTAGTTCAGTTAGTGGAGGGATAGCCTAGGTAGTTTGATTCCTACTACTATATAAGTGGATGAGGTGCACACACCTGTAATCTCAGTGACCCTGTCTTAAAAAAAAATTTTGAATTATAATTTGACTTGACTTTGTTTTTAAATGGAGAGAGTGGTATATTTGAAGCTGCTATATTTTTGTTACAATGTTGACCTATGCAATCTTATATAATCATTCAGCTGGAGTTTATTATATGATCAAGGAAAGGGACTTGGAAATACAAGTTGGGAATTTGTCTAAGACAAATGTTACAGAGTTAATAATCTTTTGTGTTTCACGTTTGAGACTTAGGAAATTGCACATTTAAGTTAGTCAAGTTTCCTGGGTGAGAGAGGATGCACCTTCCTCTGGAGCATCACTTGGAATCCTTACCAATCTGCACCCTACTCACAGGACCACTTGGATTTGTAGGCTCTGGTCTAAGCAGTGATTTGCACATTCGCATTAGCTGTGCTTTGAGTTGTCTGTCTGTCATATCTTGTCACTGGTTAAAAAGTCTCTGTACGGAGTCTGGATTCTGCTTCCCAGCTGATATAACAGATGCAGCAAACAGCATCCTGCTGTTTGTCTTAGTAGTTTCCCAGCAGACTGGAAGACTTGGGTTTCACCAGGGATGGTCTTTTGGGACCCTTCCAGAGGAAGAGATGAGGGCTTGGAGACCTTGAGGAAGCCAGGGGTCCCAGGAGCCATGTGTGAAGAACTGCCTGCCAAGCTCCACTGAGCCCTGGGGTTTTAACTGGTGGTATGATCGATCATAGCTCCACTGCTTATGACTTGAATCCTGGCTCATTTCTTATGTCTAATAAACCAGACAGTGCCTCACTGGTATCTGACAGAAACAGAATGGGTCTTCCTTTTCTTCTCTAACTCTGTCCATGGGGCCCCGGGGAGGAGAGAGTCTGAGCAAATGAAGTACCCCTAAAAGTTCTCCAGGCCCAGGTTATTTCTCCACAGCCCCATGCCTGGAACTGGAAAATGCATATCTGGGAAGTGAAAGCAGGTATTAAATAGATGTGTTTGTTTATTCATTTATTTTTGCTTTTTACTAATGGGGGTGCATTCATGCCACGGCTCACGTGTGGAGGTCAGGAGAATTTGTGGGGGTCAGTTTCTTCTTCTACCATGTGGACCTAGGGGAGCAAACCTAGGTCATCTTGTCTGGCAGCAAAATACCTTTACCCACTGAGCCATTTTACAGGCCCAGAAGTAAATATTTAAAAGGAGATTTTCTTTTTAATTAAAGATAGCATTGTTCTTTGATATATAATAGAAGGTATGGGTGTGTACGCATATGTGTGTGTTTAACCAGAGCTATCCCAGGCCTTCACTGGCTTTCAGACAAATCTTTGTAATTTTTGTGCCATAGTTTCTTTCCTGTTCAAGTGTTTGCCTCCAAAGAGTTCCTGGCCCATCAAACCGAATCTTCAGGAGAGCCTAGAAAAGAATCAAATGTGGAGACCCTGGGCCTACATTGTCAACCAGTCCTTTTTCTGCTAGAAGCAAGGACCAAACTTCAACAGGATGGTAATGACCACTGAAGATATGAAGGCAATCTGTGTTTTGAAATGCCAATAACAGCCCGCCAGTACTGGCACACACCTTTAATCACAACACTTAGGAGGCAGAAGTAGGTGGATCTCTGAGTTCGAGGCCAGCCTGTGAGTACCAGGACAGCCAGGGCTACACAGAGAAATCCTGTCTCAAAAAATAAATAAAATGTCAATGAAAAGGGGTAGCGCTTGCTTCATAAGAAAGGAAGCCAGGACTTTGTACTGTTTACATAGTAAACAGAGCCTGCCTGCCCTGTGAGTGGCGGGAACTGGCTTTATTGAGGGCTGTAGAAGCACTGTGACCTCTTTTTGTCAGTTAGTGCATCAAGCTTTGGGACAGAAGGTGGACCTTAGCCAAGACAGCCTGCCACTTGCATAACCTCGCTATTGGGCCTATAGGAGGGTGGTGGTACCGGACCTCCAGGACTCTATGCACGTCCTTATCTGCCTTCGACTTTGAGACCAAGTCTTCAGCCTTCTAGTCAGGGATGCTAACAGAGAAGAGCATGGCTGCCTGTAGGACAATGTTGTGCTTCATAGAGTCACGGGAAGAAAACAGGCGTGAGAGTGGGGGGAGACAGGGTGTTGGCGGGTCACATCCTAGGTGGCGCTGTGGCTTTGCTAAGGGTGAGAACCCTGTCCATCTTCTTCCCTGGGCTCTCTAGCCATGACTCCTACCCAAAATGTTTAGCAGGGCTTGGAGCATTCTGCTTAAGTCTGTGTGGCCAATCCCCGGTTGCAAAAACTGGGTCTGTCTCTGTCTTAGACTTTTTGTTGCTGTGAAGAGACACCATGACCACAGCAACTCATATAAAGGAAAACGTTTAATTGGGGTGGCTTGCTTACAGTTTCCGACTTCCAGTTTATTATCCTCGTGACAGGAGCATGGCAGCCTGCAGGCAGATGTGGTACTGAATGCCACATCTTGCAAACAACTGGAAATCAACATAGACAACTGGGTGCTATCCTGAGCACAGGAAACCTCAAAGCCCACCCCCACAGTAACACAGTCCCTCCAACAAGACCCGTACCCACCCAACAAAGCCACACTTCCTAATAGTGACACTCTCTATGCTCTTATGGGGGAAAATTGCTTCCAGACTACCATGTCCTTTCTCTTCATTACCCGTTAAGGGGCTCTCCAAGGTGAGGGTGGCTTACATGATTACTCTTACTGTAGACTGACTTCACTCTGACCTACAATCCCAGTGGACTCCAGAACTCCTAGATGTGGAGACAGCTACTCTCAGCTCCTTGGTCCCTGACAAGAAGATGTCTCCCCTTCAGCCTACCCAGATCCAGGCCACAAGGATAGCTCCAGAAAGTAGGCAAGACCCCAAAGGGCCACACTTGAATTAGATCTATGTCAACCTTTCGATTTTCTAGTAGCCACCTTGGGAAAAAGAGTAAAGAAGCAGGTAAAGTTAATTTTAATTGTGAGCATTTTTATTTTTTAAGACGAAAATCTCACCAGATAGCTCTTTCTGTCCTAGAACTCACTTTACAGACCAGGCTGGCTTCAAACTCATGCAACCCACCTACCTCTGCCTCTCAAGTACTAGGATTAAAGGCATGAGCCACCACACCCAGCTTAATATACTTTAAAAATACATTTATTAAATTTTATGTGTATGTTTGCATATGTGTGTGTGTACCTGAGTGTATGTGTGTGCCTGAGTGTATGTGTGTTTGTGTACTTGAGTGTATGTTGTATGTGTGTGTGCATGCCTGAGTGTGTGTAAATGCATGATGTATGTGCAGAGGCCCATGGAGGCCAGAAGAGGTATCGAATCCCTAGGAGCTGGAGTTACCGGTGGTTGTAAGTTGCTGTATGGGTGCTGGGAATTGAACCCAGGTCTTTTTTTTTTATTTTTTATTGCACATCACTCTTTTATTATACTGATCTGTAGAGATTTAGTTGTTATGCCCAAAATGAAATCTGAACCCACATGGTAAGGTCAAGCAGATGAAACATGATTCAGACAGTGAAAGACAAAACTTGGACATGATCAAGGGGCACTTCATCTCTAAGACAAGGCAGAGAGATGTGAACACACAGAAGAGGCAGTCCCTTGACAAGGAGTTCATCCCATTTGATAGGAGAAATGGCTTACTTTCTGGTGACCACATGGGGCCATTTCAGTCACCACTAGAAACTCAGAGAGGCTTTTCTTTTGTGAGCTGATAAATATATGTATCTTTTTGTTGTAAAAGTAAATGTAACACATAGACTTGACAGGATTGATCCCAACCTTCTGGGGCGAGCAGCTCCTTTAGGTTCAGGGAGGAGGGTGGTTTGAAAATCACCATGCAGAGTTACGATTGCCTTCACTGGAATGACTGCAGCCCCCAGTTACCTAATGGCAGCCAGGCTCCGGGGACAAAATGTGGCTGCAGTTTCTCATTGGTCCTACACAGCATGGTTCCTCTCTGCCCTCTTCCTAAAGCAGACCCTTAGTAAACAAAGGACTAAGAAAAATTATAATTACCACCTCTCAACTCTCCTGGTAAGAGGGGCTGTCCCTGGATGTGGACCAAGAACCTGCACCCCAGAGGTGTTACTATGACTAGAGTCTACGAAGGGAGTGGGTGCAAGGGATAAAATACTAAAATGACAATGGGAGCCATGGGTTAGCTACAACTTAAGATCCTAAAGATGTCGTCAGTGTGGTAGGTGCTGGGGAGGGTACAGGAGGCATGAACAGGCAGGGAGCAGGGTACTGGGGTAGGAGTCGGCCTGCTCGCCTTCACTTCTTGACCTTGCCCTGGGTGGCCACAGCATCCATGGCTTTCCGGACAGTCTCTTCATCTCCCAGGAACTGCATGGGTTTGACCGGCTTCAAGTTCTTGTCCAACTCATAGACAATGGGAATGCCAGTTGGCAGGTTCAGCTCCAAGATGGCCTCTTCTGAGAGACCCTCCAGGTGCTTGACAATGCCCCGAAGGCTGTTACCATGGGCCGCAATCAGGACTCTCTTCCCCTCCTTGATCTGGGGGACAATCTCTTCATTCCAGAAGGGCAGTGCTCTGGCAATAGTGTCCTTCAGGCTCTCACAGGACGGCAGCTGGTCCTCAGTCAGGTCTGCATACCTGCGATCCTTACTGATGTTGCTGTAGAAGGGATGATCAGGCTCCATTGGATGTGGTGGAACATCGTAAGATCGCCTCCAGATCTTTACCTGAGCCTCACCATGCTTAGCAGCAGTCTCTGCTTTATTGAGACCAGTCAGACCCCCATAGTGCCGCTCATTGAGGCGCCAGGTCCTGACTACTGGCAGCCACATCTGGTCAGTGGCATCCAGGACTGTCCAGAGAGTCCAGATTGCTCTCTTCTGCACCGAGGTGAAGCAGATGTCAAATTCATAGCTAGCATCTCCCAACGCCTGTCCGCCGCGCTTTGCCTCCTTGTGGCCCGCCGGGCTCAGGTCGACGTCGTACCAGCCGTTGAAGCGGTGCTCCAGGCTCCAAGTGCTCTCGCCATGCCGGATCAGCACTAGCTTGTAGGCGGCCATGGCGACAGGCAGGGGGATGCGGCAGAGACTGAGGATCGAACCCAGGTCTTCTGCAGGAGCATTAAGTGCACTTCACTGCCAAACCATCTTTCCAGACCTTCGCTTTCTTAAATACAAGATTTCCTGAGTCCCGGGCTGTCCTTCAATTTGTAGTTGAGGATAACCTTGAATGAACTCCTCATCTTCCTGGTCTCCTTCTTCTACTGACCTAGTGCTGGGATTACATACTCTCCCCACTCGTGTGTGTGTGTGTGTGTCTGTGTGTCTGTGTGTCTGTGTGTCTGTGTCTGTGTGTCTGTGTGTGTCTTTTTGTGTGTTTGTGTGCACGTGTGTGTATATGTGTGTGTATGTGTGTATATGTGTGTTTGTGTGTGTATGTGTGTGTATATGTGTGTCTGTATGTATACGTCTGTGTGTGTATGTGTGTGTATGTGTGTGTGTGTGTGTGTCTGTGTTTAGAGGAGGACATTTTCTATCTCTTCCCTTAAGACAGGGTCTTTCATTGAACCTGGAACTCACTAGTTTTTCCTAGGCTGGTGGCCAGCAAGCCTTAATGACCCCCCTGTCTCCTTATGCCCTTCCAGGGCTAGGATGACGTGTGTGTGTGGCCATGTTTGGACTGTTATGTGGTGCTAGAGCATGAGCTCAGGTCATCAGTCTTGAAAAGCCAACTCTCTTCCCCACTGAACCATCTCCCCAGCCCTACCCCTGATTTTAGGCAATGTTGGGGATCAAACCTAAGGTTCTGTACATGCTAGGCAAGAACAATACTAACTGAACTACACCCACATCCCATACATAACTTTAATAAGACTAAAATTGTATTTCAGTTAGAAATTACTAATAAAGCATTTTACATTTTTAAAAGCAAAGACTCACTGCTTAGCTCAAGCTAGCCTTAATTTAGCTATGTAGCTCAGGCTAGCCTCATATTCATGATGCTCCTGTCTCAGCCTTCCAAGTACTGGCATTACAAGTGTGAGGCCCCACATGGTCTTCTCTGCATTTATCATCCTATTTTGCTAAATCACTGAACCCTGTGAGAACCTTGGAGCTTAATCCATGGCCAGCAAGTTTCCATAGCAAGTAAAAGTGACCACTGCCAAGCATTCCAGTGACCTGCACAGTAGAGAGAAAGAATCTGGAGCTAGGGAGATGGTTGAGCAGTTAAGAGACCTTGCTGCTTTCATAGCAGACACGAGTTCAGTTCCCAGCACCCACATGATGATCCACAACTACTACACTGATGATCCAGTTCCAGGGAATTTGATGCCTTCTTACGATTTCTTCTGACCTCAGACATGTACATGCTACACAGCCATGCATGCATACAGGTACAATACTTTACACATTAAGTAAGATAAATATTTAACATATGTATTTATTTTTATAGAAAGTAATGACTCCTGCAATTTATCCTCTGATTTCATGTGCACATCATGGTACTAAAATCACTTGATTTGTATTTAGAATCCATTAAATTTAGACATAAGAATATTCATATCCTCTAATTGTTCAATCTATGAAGCTTTTCAGTAACTGAATTGCATTGGAAAAATGCATTGAATCGAAATTAATCTGACATCAGTTGATTACATTAAATCAATAAATTTTCTACTTTAGAATAAAAATTTCATGTTAACAGATTAGAATTAAATGCAATCTACAGTTTAGTGCCTTCGTGGTATTAGGTCATTTTGGGTGACCAGCAGGACATGTGGCTGATGTACAAGTTAACTCAATAGAAGAGCTTTTGCCTAACAAGTAGAAGGTCCTCAGTTCAATCTTGAAAAATCAAACAAAAATGAGGTGCAACTGCTTTTGTAGATCATGGTGTAAACAGCCCCGAGAACCAGGAAGACATTAATAACCTATAGAGGGGTTCAAGGTAATTCCTAACCCCTACTTCCGGGGAAGTGACTAGCATTCCGAGAGAGAGAGAGAGAGAGAGAGAGAGAGAGAGAGAGAGAGAGAGAGAGTTGGTGCCTCAGTTTACCCAAGCCAAGTTCAGCCATGGAGAAGTTTGGCCTTTGATAAGCATCCACACGGAGAGATTTGTGCCATTGGCTGGGAGTCATATTTCTGCTCTCATTAATAAAAATTTTATCTCTAAGAACAAGCAACACAAGTGGTCAGTGAAGCAGCCCCAGCAGGGTGGTTGAATTGCCTAGAGATCCGTGGGGGCCGAGTAGACCGATCGCCATTCTCAATAGAGCCCAGGAGCCGCTGGGCTCAGGTGACGGCCAGCTTCTGCACCGCTCTACTGCAGGGAAGGCGTGCCAGCTCTGTAGTTCCAACACGACCCTACTGATGCCAAGAGTTGGGGACCTGGACCACGCTCCCATTCGAGTCTTCTAACATCAAGGGCTTTGCGACCACCAGAGGGCGCTGCAAGACCGGCCAATTTCCTGCCCAGGCCTAAGGGTGAAGCCACAAAGAACCTGGACCGGGCTCTAATATTTTGATCGTTCTTTAAGAACAGTGCACCCTGTAGGAATTATTTCTGTCATTTCACTATGTCCTCAGAAGTAGAGCTTATCTGAATCCTGGAAAGGGCAAGATAGTTTTAAAGCCATAGAGTAAGGCTCAAATAAGGTTGTGGCAACGACAAACACACCACCCAAATGGGAGACACTGTGCTTCTCTCATACAGGACAGACTAACCATCCTTTTTCTATATTCTCTCTCTCTCTCTCTCTCTCTCTCTCTCTCTCTCTCTCTCTCTCTCTCTCTCTCTTTCTCTCTCTCTCTCTCTGTTGAGATTCAAACCCGGAGCCTCATCCATGCTAGGCAAGTTTGATAGTACTGAGCTACACCCTATGCCCCAGAAAATTTTTAAATATTTATTTTTATTTTATGTGAATTGGTGTTTTGCCTGCATGTACAACTGTATAAAAGTGTCAGATCTTGGAATTACAGACAGTTGTTAGCTGCCATGTGGATGCTGGGAATCGAACTCAGGTCCTCCAGAAGAACAGTCAGTGCTCTTAACCTCTGAGCAATCTCTCCAGCCCTGAGAAGATTTTTAATTAGTTGTCAATATATCCAATTCCAGAGCTGGCACTATGATGTTCAATTAGTTGTCAACATTGTGCACGTTTATTGTTCAGGGAGCCCTGAGTTCCCTTCCAACACTGAAAACAACAAATAACTAACGATATAAAGTGAGGTCATAGCTGATCCAAGGTATGGTTGAAGGGACGGTTTTACTGTAGATATAAGGGAGAATACAGCCAGAGGCATCTGGAAGAGTCCAGAGCAGAAAGAAAGGAGTAGACGGAACATGGCCACTGGGGCCTGGGGGGGGGGTAGGTCAGAGAGGAAGAGAAGAAAAGACAAAGGAAAAGACCAAGACAGTGAATGGCTGAAATGGCGGGTTATACAGAAATGAAAAGCTGAAGGAAGGGAAGCTCCTGAGCTGGAGGAAGTTTAGTAGGACGGGGTAAGAGAAGAGAAGGGCCACAGGTATGAGTCAGCCTGGAAGCCAGCTTTCACTTTGGAATGCTAACAGACATCACAGCCACTTGCCCCGAGTTTCTTTTGGACCACTGACCAAAGCTAAGTAACCAAAAAAATGTTATGGTAGCACATGAAATTCTCACGTCTGGCTTTTCTTGGAGAGAGCATCGGCTGCACGATGTAAGCATGCACTCTCGAGAGGCATCCCTAGAAGCTCCATAGAAATGGCTCATCTGGGGCTGGAGAGATGGCTGAGCGGTTAAGAGCACCGTCTGCTCTTCCAGAGGACCCGGGTTCGATTCCCAGCACCCACATGGCAGCTCACAACTGTCTGTAGTTCCAGTTCCAGGCAAACACCAAGGCAAATAAGTAAGTAAATAAATAAAGTTTAAAAAAAATTAATTGGGCCCTGTGGCTTCATTTATCACAGGTCCCTCTACTCCCCAAATTGCCTTTGATGCTGTAGCTGTTACCATGCTAACACAGTTCTCATTCACCCTCCTACCTTATCCTTTGTAGGACCTTGAGTGTGCTGAACAAGAGCCTTGCCACTGAACTGTACCCCTGTCGATAAACTCTGATTTTCTCCACAGTACTAGGGACTTGAGTTGAGACCCCATGCATGTTACACAAGGGCTCAGTCTACCACTGAACTGTATAACTGGCCTCTGAGCTAGTATTTTCTTAACAGAGCTTACTTCTGTTCATCTGAAAGATGGGAAGAGAAACATCTCTGACCCAAATCATCATGGCCAAATTAATTAAGGCAAGCAATTACTTAAAGCAAGGGTTTTTGTTTTTTATTCATGTACATGGGCTGCTTCTCGTTAAGGCAGACAGACAGCCTTGGATGTGAGGAAGAAGCAAGGTGTTTATAGCTCGGGGGTAGGAGAGGGTTCTGGGGTCGGGGAGTTATGGACAAAATAGGTGGGAGTTACATGAGAAGAACATAAGCATCATAACAAATCAGTCTCTCCTGAAACAAAGGCCTGGTTGCAAAGAGGGCATAATAAGGTAGTCATAACAACAGGTAGTTATGATAAAATAAGTCACAGGTGGTTGTATAACCTTTTGAAAAAAAGTAGGGTTGGAAGTTGATTATAAACAACTTTTTGAAACACAGACATGATGGTCGTTTCTGGAACAGACAGTACAGAACCATTTGTAGTTAAGATTACAGGTGGGACATAGCCCAATTCCTGGGAAACAGAGGTTTGCTCATAAACAGGAATGAACCTAGTTTGTCTTTACTCTGAGATGGCTTTTAAGCCCAAGATTAAGCAGGCTGGTGCATCAGTTGACTCTTTTGTATTATCTATTGGCAATTGTCTGTGACTTCTCTAGGCGCCTTTATTTAAAAAAAAAAAAGTATCTTTATGTGGGAGCACTTCTGTAGAACTGTACCCCAAATGCTCAATCTAGGTATCTCTTATGCACACATGTTTGTTCAGTGTCTTTTGATTTGCCTCACTGGCACTTCAAAGGAGTTTGTTTGTTTTTAGCAAGTATGGCTTTAGAATACCAAGTTATTGAAAGTTCACACATACATGCCAGCATGTCACCAATCATTTGATTTGCTGGAAACTGAAAAACATTGATCTGTCTCACCATATTACATTGTTTCGAGAAGGCCACAGAAATAAGCTTCAGTCATTGTTATCCAAAGAGTACCTTGGTGGTGTAAACAGTACTGTTTGCCAAGGATCAGACTAAAGGGTAAAGTGAGTAAGACCCTGGGTTTGGTCCCCAGCAACTCCCCCCACAGACATATTATCGTTTACTACTAACCTTTCTCAAGGTTTTCTCAGCATTGACTGCTGGAGTAAATCTGCCATTGAAACTGCTATCCAAGAGTAAGTGACTGACTGAGGAGATGGCTCAGTGGTTAAGAGCATGGGCCGCTCTCCAAAGGACCCAGGTTTGATTCCCCCACCCACATAGCAGCTCACAACCAACATTAACTCCAGTTCCAAGGGACCTGATGCTCCCTTTCAGCTTCCAAGAGCAGTAGACATGTGTATGGTGCAGGAACACACACACATGCACATACGAGAGAGAGAGAGAGAGAGAGAGAGAGAGAGAGAGAGAGAGAGAGAGAGAGAGAATCACAGCTATCACTTCAAAATTCTGAAGATATATTAGGAACTAGTTGCTAGGAGGAGAAGGGGAACACTGGCTAGGTAGGAGAAAAGAATACTTCCTTTGGCATATTTTTCTATATATTGTCACATACCTCTGGGGGGGTTTTGAGACAGGATTTTTCTATATAGCACCAGATGTCCTGTAACTCATTTTAAACCAAGATAGACTTAAACTTACAGAGATCCCCCCGTCTCTGCCTTCTGAGTGCTGGGGTTAAAGATGTGTGCTGGGGCTGGAGAGATGACTCAGCGGTTAAGAGCACCCTCTGCTCTTCCAGAGGACCCGGGTTCGATTCCCAGCACCCACATGGCAGCTCACAACTGTCTGTAGTTTCAGTTCCAGGCAAACACCAAGGCAAATAATTAAATAAATAAATAAAAGTGTTTAAAAGAAAAAAAAAAAGATATGTGCCACCACACCCAGCCATGCCTTTGCTTTTTGAAACATGTAAATGTACAGGATCAGCTGTCCCCCAAAGCGGAGTTTCCATGGGGGTTATGGAAGTAGCTCATTGCTAAGGTGTTTACTTAGCATGTGTTAGGCCCTAGGTTCAACTACCAGCACCGTAAACCAGATATGTATAATGTTTGCAATCCTCAACTGAAAGCAAGGTCATCCTCAGCTACATAGTACATTTGAGGACACCCTGGTTTATTATATAAGACCACACTCCCAAATCTCATTGTTTATCTATAATACACTGATTAGCTGTTAATTCATTATCATAATAAGTCCTGTGAGGTTTTGTATTTTGGAGGTAGACTTTTTTTCTTAATTAGAAAGCCTTTAAAAAAAAAAAAAACCACTTTTTATTTATTTATTTATTTGCCTTGGTGTTTGCCTGGAACTGGAACTACAGACAGTTGTTAGCTGCCATGTGGGTGCTGGGAATCGAACCCGGGTCCTCTGGAAGAGCAGACAGTGCTCTTAACCGCTGAGCCATCTCTCCAGCCCCAGAAAGCCTTTTTTAAAAGATATATTTAAAAGGTTTATTTACCTGTGTGTGTATGTATGCACTTGAGTGCAAGTACCTGTGTAGAAAACATCATCAAATTCCAGGGAGCTGGAGTTACAAGCTGTTATGAGCTGCTTGATATGGGTGCTGGGAACTGCACTTGGGTCCTCTGGAAGCTTAATCGCTAAAGGCATCTCTCCAAACCACCAAAAGCCCCGCCCTTTCAAAACAAGGTCTCACTATGTAATCCCTACTTAACTGGAATTCATTATGTCGACCCTGGAACTCACAAAGATCTGCCTGCCACTGCCTCCCAAGGCATGTACTGCCATGTTTGACACCTGGGAAGTCTATTTTTGCATATGTGTTTATATTGGTGGGATCTTCCGGAGGCTGCACAAAAGACACAGTAGGCTGGAGGCTGATGTTAGATGTCTTCCTCAATTGTTTTCCCGCCTTTTTTGGGTTTTTTTGTCTGTTTGTTTTGAGACAAGGTCTCACCATGGAGTTCTGGCTGTCCTGAAACTCACTGATTAGCCGATACAGACCTCGAACCCACGGAGATCCGCCTGCCTCTGCCTCCTGAATGCTATAATTAAAAGTGTGCACCACCACAGCGAGCCACTTTACCTCTTGAAACAGGATCTCTTTCCTAGAGTACAGCAACTGGCTAGATAGGCCATCCAGCAAGCCCCAGAGAACCACCTCTCTCCACCTCCTCCAGCACAGGGAACCCAAACCCAACTTCAGGTCCTCATGCTCTCATCGCAATCACCGGCCGTATCCCAGCACCACCTTTCCCCCTTAGATAAAAGCTCTTTATATAGCCCAGACTGGCCTCGCATTCAACCTCCTTCTGCCTCAGTTACCTTTCTATGAGTTAGAGGGCATTACTGCATTACTGCAGTGAGACCGCCACAGCCATAGGTGGCGCTAAGAGCACTGCTCATACTTTCCCTTTTCTTCTAGCGATGGCGGGTGATGAATGGACCTCTTTTTTGCAAGTGTCTATTTTAAAGCCTGATGGCAGGTGCAGATCAATGTTTCTTTCCAGTCTGTCAGAGCTCTAATGACCTCTCGGAGAGTTATAAAAAGCAACGGGATGTTTTTTGGGGTCCTGTTGCACAGTCTCTAGAGGCGGGGACTGCACAAAAGACACAGGAGCTGCCGCGGATTTAGGCCAAGCTTCAGGCGGAGATGCGGGCAGCCCTAGGGCGGGCGGGGTCCTCGGCTAGAAGCGAGCCGGCGGCCTGCGGAGGGGACTGAGTGAGCAGCGCAGCCGAGAACCTGGAGGCGCGGTGGTGCGAGCGGGCCCTGAGCTGACAGATCCAGGGCTTGGCCAGGACTAGGGGACGGGCGAGTGCAGGACGCAGCCATGATCACTTCAGCCGGTGAGTGCGGTCGGGAGCAGGCGCTCCGGGGAGGAGCGGCCACCGCGCCGCCGTTTAGCTGAGTCAGGGCGAGTGACTGGGCACCTCCGGGTCGAGCGCCGGCCTGCGCGGCCCCTCTGCCCGAGGCCCACCATGGGAACATGGGCTGGGAGGCTGGCCGGACCACTTGGGTTTCTAGGAATCGGAACATGACCACTTGGGCATCCCTCTCCAGCCACACCCCCGAGCCAGCACTGAACCGGGCTCCTAGACGGTCGCTGGACCACAGGGAGATGTCCTTCCTTCTCTCTGTGACCCCCAGTTCTTCTCGGGTGCTTAGAATGGGATGGCCTCCGATGCCATCGTTAAGCATCTCTTGGCCTGGTACCCTAACTACTACATTTAAGTGCTGCTGGCTCGGGCTCAGATAGCCTCCTGAAAGTGCCTAATTGGGTTTGAGAGGGCTGGTTTCTGGGGCCACCGTATTCACTTAAGAACCTCATTCGGTAAAAGCAGCTTTGGATGGAGAGCCAACTTAATGTGCGTTTAGATGCTCGGGGCTGCAGAGCCAGTTTCAATAGGCTTGTGTGGTTTTATACCTAGATACTTATAGTGGCGATTGAAATGGGAAGGTGTAGAGATTAACTTCTAAATGTAGACTTTCAAACCCACCTACTACAGACTGATTTGCATATAGCTGTCTCCAGCCTTGGTGCCTTTTCAGCTTTGGCTGCTTACATACTCTTTCTTGGTTGTCCTTTTTATTTTATACTTGCTCCACAAATATTTGATTGTGAACAAACAGATTATCAACAGACAAGAAACTGTATGCTGGGGAGCTTGAGACCATCTTTATGAGGATTGGCTAAGGAAATTGGTAGAGATGCTGGAAAACCAGACGTTCCCCTTTTCTCCTTCATCTTCTTTGTTTGTTTTTCCCCCGACATGGTCTCACCGTTGCTCTGGGTATCCAGGACTATGAAGCCCTCAAATTTAAAGAGATCCCCCTGCCTCTGTCTTCCAAGTGCTGGAATTAAAATTTCACCCCTACACCCTGGGATGGTTATTTTTATTACAAGAAGAAACGTTGCCTATACTTGAAGTTAGACATTTGTCCTCATGGATACGGATGATTACAGATGAATTTCAGTTCCCATTGGTGGAAGCATTTTCTCCCCAGTTAGCTTTGGAGGTAAACACTAGATTTCTTGCTTGTAAATGTAGGCTTAGGTCCAGCCACTACCTTGATTGTCAGTAGACATTGTCTTCAGGGGTCATAGTTCTCTGTCTCTGGGTACTTGATGGAATACTGTTAGAGTGGACCCAGAAATAGCCACCTCTTTTGGAATGTGGTTCCAGCCACCTTCATCTCTCGCCTACATTATTATGCTAGCCTTACAACTTTGTTTTCCTACTTTTTCTAAGTTCATTCTTCTAATTCCTGGAATTTGCTTTGGGAACCTTGTGTAGCTTTTCTTCTCTGTTCTTCAGTGATAAAAATCTACATTTGCAATACCCTTGTCCTTATTATCACATCAGACTTTTTGTTCAGTCTCTTCTGTTTAAGAGTTCTTGCACATCCTGTTCCCACTCTAGCCTTTTCTTTCACAAAGTATCTTAGATCTTTTGTCTTAAATGTTTTTCTTAAACTTATCACTTCATTAAAATATTCTCACTCCCTTGGGCAGCCGCCTCTCCATCACGATTCTGTAATGACCTTGTTAACTTGCCTTAATACTATTAGACTGAACTCCATGGTAGAATTCTGGGCAGGAAATGTTTCCATAATTCTTAGGACACTGCTGAGTGTGTGGCTGATGTTAAAAAGTGTTCCTTGAATGAAGATATCAGTCCCAAGTTTTTAAAACATCACACTGAAAGAGAATGGTGAGAATATAGAGAAATTTTAGCTGCCTTGTGGTTGTACCCTGAAATCCTGGATGATAGCATAGAATACACTGGTAGCTGTCATTTAAGTTTACTGAATTGTCAGCTTCTGCTCTAATCTTTTGTTACTTTGTTTCCTGTCAGCTCAAGTTGGCTTAGGACCTGGGCTCAGGATCCATCCTGGGTGCTACTCAGGCCAGAGTCGGGTTTTGGTGTCTGTTTATTTATTTATTTGCTTGCTGGGCATGTGTTAGTCACTAAAAACAGTGGTGAATAAGAGACTAATGTATACCATTTTGGTGTTTTGTGGGTTTTTTGTTTTGTTTTCCAAGAGATTTGCCTATGAAAGGGAATAGAGACAAAGAGATTGCTACTTATTTACTAGGGGGAAACATGAAATTGAGTGGGTTGGATTTAACTTAAGCAAATATAGGAAGTAATGCCAAGAAAGCTTTAAAATAGTACTTTTCTACCCTCTATTCTCTTCTGACCTCCAGAAGTGACCGTTTTCAACTTTAGTATTTCCAGGACATACCTCTGTATTGCTACATAATAGGAAAATATTGCTATTAATTGAGTCAATAATTTAGACAACTGACTCAGAAGTTAGGAAAGTTGTGTACAGCATGGCATGTGTGTCATCTGTTATTTGTGATAGGAACAAGATACTTTAATATGGATGCACAAATATTTGAAGCAGTACCCTTTTTTTTGAGTCAGGATCAGCCTCAAACTTGGGATTCTCTTGCCTTCTCCACATGCTAGAATTATACATGTTCCACCACACTTAGCAATTGTTGGTTTATTTTGTGTGAATAAATATTATTCTAAAGTTGTATAGAAAATTTTCCTGGCTTGGTCAGTATATTGAGTGAGTGTTATCAAACTGTAGTGAGCACAAGAAATCCTGGGTTTTAATCTCATGTTTTCTGATGAAGAAGTTCTGGGATAAAACCAAGAGTTTGCATTTGTAGTAAGTTTTCAAGTAATTGAAATGTTGTTGGATCAAGAACTATGTTTTCAGTGGGCTAGGCAAAAGATGACATATAGGAAGTTGGTGAGGTTTTATATATTAATGTAGATAAACATAAAAGCATACAAACTTTTGCAGTTGTTTTGAAAACATTTTTATTTATGGGCTCAGTGGGTAAAGCATTTGCCCCAAGCCTAATGACTTTAATACCCAGGGCTCATGTGGTGAAAGGGCAAACCAACCTCCACTAGTTGTCCTCTGACCTCAGTGGATGCTGTGGCATGCACGTGTTAACCCCACAGTAAAGAGTTGTTTGTGTGTGTAAGACAGAGAATATTAGTACATGGTGTATACCCAGATGTATGTGCTTCTTCACTCATGCAGAGGCTAGAGAGCACATTGGTATCCTGCTCGCTCACTTGCTTGTGCTGTGCCTGTCTGTCCACTCCCCTGCCCCCCATCCTCATCTCTCTGTGTTGTTCCCCTGAAACAGGGTGTCTCACTGATCCTGGATTTAGGCTACAGGCAAGCAAACCTCAATTATCTTCATGTCTCTGCCTCTTCTCCACCAGTGTTGAGATAGTTAGCACATGTGACCATCTGGAGATTTGAACTCAGGTCTTCCTGCTTGCTGAGCAAACACTCTTACCTGCTTGGCCATCTCTCATTAACCTCTACAGTTTTAAAGAAAAACAGTTGTTTCCATAGTGAAGTTGTCACTAAGAATACTTTTTTCCTTGTCTTCTGTTTTGTGTATATATGCATTGTATGTATGTATGAGTGTGTTTTGAATGTGCATATGTGCGAGTGCATGTAGAGGCCAAAGGTTAATGTCAGATGTTTTCTTCTATCACTCTACACTTTGTTTTTTTGAGACAGGGTCTCACTGGGCGCACAGCTCACCAGTGGGCTAGAACAGCCAGCAAGTTCTGTGTGTCTGTGCTAGGAGTATACCTAGCTTTTAAGTGGGTACTAGGGCTTGAACTCAGGTCAGGGTTGACAGCAGACATCTTCCATCACTGTCCACCTTTTTGAGACAGGTCATCTTCTTGTTTCTTCCTTTCCCCTCCACAGCACTAGGATCATGCCCCCCACCTTTCTAGATGGGTGTCAGGGTCCACCTCAGGTCCTCATATTTGTGGGGAAAGCATTTTACCAACCGAGCCAGCTCCCCAGCCCCATTGTTAGCTTTGACCAAGCATTAGTATCCATCTGTATGTGCGTCTTTCTTAATTACGGTGTGTCTTTTGTCTTATAGCTGGAATTATTTCTCTTCTGGATGAAGAAGAGCCACAGCTTAAGGTATGAATTGAAGGAGGCTACTCGGTTTACTGTGTATTCTGTAAAGCTTGTTTGGTTTTTACATTTTCTATCATTTAAAGTCAACCTGTAGCCTGCAACCAACCATTGAAATCTAGGTAGAGAAGAAAATATTTTGAAATAGAAATTAATTAAAGGGCAATATTGTAAAATGGCACATGAGTAACCCTCCACTTTCATGATCAACAGTAGGCACTCCCTCTGTGTCACATACTTATTTTCACTTGACAAAATTTTAGAATATTGGACAGGCAAGATGGCTCAGCAGGTAGCCTGAAAAGCTTAAGTTTGATCTCCAGAACCATATGGAAGAAGAGAAATTGACCCCCACAAATTGTCCTCTGACCTCTACAAGCAAACTGCACATGAATGCACACACAGAGCTAAATAAATGCAATAAGACAGTTCTTAAAGTTAAAAAAAATTACGATGTTCTTGCAAATGGCTCTAGATACCTGTATTCTTGTAATATAAACTAGCAACCTAGACTCTTATATATTCAAAGAAGGAAATGTTATAAGTTTTTTTTTTTTTTAAATTTATTTATTATGTGCAGTGTTCTGTCTTCAAACCAGAAGAGGGCACTAGATCTCATTATAGATGGTTGTAAGCCACCATGTGGTTGCTAGGAATTGACCTCTGAAAGAACAGTCAGTCTTCTTAACTTCTGAGCCATCTCTCCAGCCCCTACAAGAAGTAATATTACATGCATAGTTTGCTATTTTATGTTTGTAAACAACAAATAAGTAAATCTAAGAAAAAGTATTTTAGTTCCTAAATTTATGTATTTATCAGATGTGAAATATTTAGATAAATATTACTAAGAATCTGGCCATAAATTTGTGGACACTTTTTTTTGTTTTGTTTTCTGTGACAGGGTCTTTCTACATAGCTTTGGCTATTCTGAAACTCTATGAGACCAAGATGGCCTCAACCATGTAGAGATTCACCTTAAATGCATGCACGACCACATACTGTTGATTGGTTGACACTAAAAGGAAGCATGATGTTAAGTTTTTTTAAAATCCAATTTTGTTTTATTTTACAGGAATTTGCACTACACAAATTGAATGCAGTTGTTAATGACTTCTGGGCAGAAATTTCTGAGTCTGTAGACAAAATGTAAGAAAATAATTAAGTTTGAATAATGTAGAATTGCTTACTAACTCATTTAGGAATCTGCTGCTGATTTGTTGCTTGAATATTTAAATTTTGAGTTTTCAAGGAAGATCATAGCTTAAACAAGGCCTACCTTATTTCTTCCAGAGAAGTTTTATATGAAGATGAAGGTTTTAGAAGTCGGCAGTTTGCAGCCCTGGTGGCATCTAAAGTATTTTATCATCTGGGGGCTTTTGAGGAGTCTCTGAATTACGCTCTCGGAGCAGGCGACCTCTTCAATGTCAATGATAATTCCGAATATGTGGAGACTATTATAGGTAATTATCTTAAATCTGATAAGGTTTTTATCTTGCAGATGTTTTTCTTGCTCTAGTGGATATAGCTTTTTTATTCACTTTAATCTGATATTGCTAGATTTTAGTTTAATTGGAAATTCATAATCATCTAATAGTATTAAACAGGCTACGTTTTTACATCAGCTTCTGGCTGAATGAAGCTTACCTCATCAGTGATGGTCATCTCAAGTCCAGTAAGCAGTTTGGTGAAATGATGACATTAAATTGTTATGATTAGCCAGTTAAATAATACTGAATTTTATAATTGTCTTGTCTGTCAGTCTGTTTGTTTGAGACAAGTTTTCAATATATAGCAGGCTATTTCTGGACTCAGAATTCTCTTGCCTCTGGCTTTTGAGTGCTGAGGTTACTTAGGCATCAACCACAGCCACCTTACATTGTTGGAAGTATGTGTAGCCACTCTTCATACTGGGCTAGTCATTCTTCACAGTCGTGGTTTGCTCCACAGCTGACCTGTGGAACAGGAGGAGCTAGAGTTAGCCTTGTTGCACAAATGAGAAAACTAGGTGAAAAAGTACAGGCTATTAAATAAAAGAGTAAGACATTAAAACCTAGATTGACTCATTCTAAAACCCTTCCTGTTATTTTTTGTTGGTTAATTGAGATGAGATTTGCTATGTATGTAGCTCAATGGAATGTGCCTACAACTCACTCTGTAGCCCAGGCTATCCTCAAACATTTGATCTTCCTGCCTCCTCCACCTCTCAAGTACTGAGATTGAATATGCCGCCACATCTGGCTCATTTGTTGGTTTAGAAATACTAGTGTGGTAGGTAGTCCATCACTATAACAGAGACTTGACATTATCCACTTTTAAAGAGAAAGAGGTTTGTTTGTTTTTGTTTTGTTTGAGCCAGGGTTTCTCTGTGTGGTCCTAGCTGTTCTGGAACTCACTCTATAGACCAGACTTGGTGGCCTCAGTGGCCTTGCACTCCAAGATCCTCCTGCCTCTGCCTCCTGAGTACAGGAATTAAAGGCATGCTCCACCAAAAACCCACTGAGAAAGGGTTTTTAGTTCATGGCTTTGAAGGTTATAGTTCTGACTATTTGGACTTGCATTAAGGCAGTGCCATTGTCGTAGCATATTAGAGAGTAAAATTGTTCATCTCATATCCAAAATAAAAGAGCCAAGGGACCAGGTCTAACCAGAGGTTTATGTTTTACAAGAGGTCTGGGCAAAAGACCACACTTTTAACAATGGCCCTTGGATGGGCATATTGTAGTGTGCAACTCACAGGCAAGGCTTTGGATTCTCACTTGTGTTTGAACCAGAATTATTAGTTGATCCAAGTTATCAGTTGATCAGTTAAAGATTTTGTAGCTTTAAAAATTGTTTGAAAGTTAGCCAGGGGGTAGTGGCTAACACCTTTAATCCCAGCACTTGGGAGGCAGAGACAGGCAGATCTCTGGGAGTTCAAGGATCGCCTGGTCTACATAGTGAGTTCTAGGGCAGCCAGAGCTACACAGAGAGACCTTGTTTTAAAAAAAAAAATTGAAAATTGAAAATTTTTATGTAGAAGTTGAACACAGGAACTGCATGCACTTCAGACATATTTTTATGACAGAAATTGGGATTAAGGTTTCAGAGAGCTCAAGATTGTGTATTTACATTGCTATTTAAGAAGGTAGCTACAGTAGTTGCCTAGACCTTTAAAAAGAGAAAATTTGGTATTTTCCTTCAGAGATTCTTTTTTTTTTTTTTTTTAATTTATTTTATGTACATTGGGCTTTGTTTGCGTGTATGCCTGTATGATGGTGTCAGATCCCATGGGAGTGGAGTTACAGACAGCTGTGAGCTGCCATGTGGATGCTGGGAATTGAACTCGGGTCCTTTGGAAGAACAGTCAGTTTTTAACCTCTGAGCCATCTCTCCAGCCCCTCCTTTAGAGATTCTTGATCTGATCAATGTTTCTTATAACCACAATTGCTTGGTGTCTATTTTATGACTGCTACTATTCTTATTAACTGACCTGAACTTTCATAGTTCTACCTAGATAAGCCCTAATATGGCATATCCAGTTTATAAACGTCCATTGCCATTCCCCCCAGAGACTCACTTAACATGGACCATTTTTTGTGAGAGTTATTTCTGTTTTCCATGGTTTGAAACTAATAAATCTGGACCTAGTACTTTTTCTTTTATTTTCAGATATGAAGTATAATATATTCTTTGTGGTAATTATTGTTAAGGGCCTTTTAAAATATTCTGTGTAATGACAAGTATTTTTTTAAAAAATGAAGGAGCAACTACTTATAGCCAGTTCTTCTGAATTAATCAGATTGATTAAAACGTTTGGTATAATACCAGCTTTGTTGGTGTTGATATTTGGGCCTTTATTGTAACTGTTATAAAAAATGACTTAATTGAAAGTATAAGTTTTAGCATTTTAAATCATACTTATTACTTGGTATTTATTTGTAGTGTTTATGATTATAAATGTATACATTGTTCTTTTCTGGTAGTTTAAACCAGTTTATAAAATAATTATTTTATTTTTTTTCTACAGCCAAATGCATTGATCATTATACCAAACAGTGTGTAGAAAATGCAGATTTGCCTGAAGGAGAAAAAAAGCCAATTGACCAGAGATTGGAAGGCATTGTGAATAAAATGTTCCAGCGATGTCTCGATGATCACAAGTATAAGCAAGCTATTGGCATTGCTCTGGAAACCAGGAGACTAGATGTCTTTGAAAAGACTATACTGGAATCTGTAAGTAGATAATGTCAGTTAGAGGTTGGAATTGATGGGAAATCAGCAGAACACAGTATTCAAACACAAACTCTTTTTGTTGTTGTTTTATTTTTCAGACAGGGTTTCTCTGTGTAGCCCTAGCTTTCCTGGAACTAGCTCTGTAGATAAGACTGGCCTTGAACTCAGAGATTTGCCTGCCTTTGTCTCCTGAGTACTGGAATTTAAAGTTGTGTGCTGCCACCACTTAACCATACTTATTTTTTTAGAATACTCTTTATTGATTCTCTGGCAGTCTCATGCATGTATGCAGTGTATCGAGATCATACTCACTCCCACTTTTCTCTTCACACTCCTAGATGTCTCTAGCAGGTCCCTTTCCCACCTCGTGACCTCCCTTTTTCTTTCATTGCACTTTATTTATTTGTGTGTCTGTCTGCATAAGAGCACACGTGTGCTGTCACAGTGCATGCAGGGAAATCAGAACAATGTGAGTTGATTCTTTCCTTCATCCAGATCTTGGGGTCCTGGAGATTGGACTTAGGTCAGTCTTGGCAATAAGAGTCTTTACCTGAGTCATCAAACTGGCATGTCATTTCTTTCGTAATTTATGGAGTCTAATTGTGCTCCTTGCATGTCTATGGGTCTAGGTCCTTCCATACCCCAAAGAAAAATGACTTCCCTTCCCCAGCAGCAACCAATTGCCAGTAGCTCCTCTGCTAGAGCTAGAGTCTCTGAGCTTTTCCCTCATCCATGTTGGAATGTTGACTGCCTTGAGCCAATGCAGACCTTGTGCAGATGACCAAGTCTGCAATGAATTCCTGAGTACAGTGGTCATATATGTCTAGGAGATGCATTTTACAGTCTCTCCATTTCTCCTCACCCTTCAGCTCTAATATTTTATATGCTCTCTATTCCTCAATTCCATGAGCCTTGGAATGGTTGATATAAATGTCCTGTTTAGAACTGAATACTCAACAGTCATTTATTCTCAACACTTTGACCAGGTACACGTCTCTTCATTGACTATTGCACGCTGCAAAAAGAAGCCATTCTGACTAAGCTCAATAGCTCCACTAATCTATGGCTGTAAGCATAACTATTAGAAGATATCTGACAACATGTCCATTTAACAAACAAGAATATCAGATAAAGGCTTGAGTCAGTCAGAGATGGAGATAGCTCCATGACATTGTGCTTTCTGACCTTTGAATGTGGGTAGCAAGGTAGGAGAAGGTAATTGTAAAGCACAGCATTTGGACAGTCAGATTTTTATAATAGTAGTGTGAGAGTTATAATATACTGTGTCCGCCTGTCCTGAGTTATCATTAAATTATCTTCACTCCTTTTGTTTGTTTTATTTTATTTTGGTTTTGGTTTTGTTGCTTTTCTGAACTAGGGTCACATGCTGGCTAGTTTGACCTCAAATTTGAATTCCTGATCCTTCTTCCTACATCACCCAGGGTCTAGGATCATGGATGTATACAACTGTGCCTGGTTTTTTATACCATTTTTTTCCCCATAAAGATACAGAAATATGTAGTCTTAAGATTTTTCCAAGCCAGGATTGACTACATAGTGAGACACTCTGAAGAAGCCAAAGGCTGGAAAGGTACCTCAATGGCTTTCCTGATTTTGCTGCCTTCTATCACAAAAACAAACTTCTTAACTGGTTTAAGTTTTCTAGTTTTTTTATTAAGAGTTTATAATAGTGGCTGCTCTAAACACAAAATAAATAAGCAGTTTGGTCTCTAAATATACATAATGCTTCAGTAATTATATAATGATGTCTTTAAATTATGTTTTTCAGAATGATGTCCCAGGGATGCTAGCTTACAGCCTCAAGCTCTGCATGTCTTTAATGCAGAATAAGCAGTTTCGGAATAAAGTATTGAGAGTCCTGGTTAAAATCTACATGAACTTGGAAAAACCTGATTTCATCAATGTTTGTCAGGTACTTACTCCGATCATCTTATTCTATGCTAAGCCGTGGCATGTTACAGCAGAGTAGTTAAGTTTTGTTATGCCAAGTTGCTACCATGGCTTCATAGGGAACTCAGATCATTACACATATGATGGGATAAGAAATGTGGTTTGTATTATTTTTTACAGATAAATAGAATCTCATAAACCCTTAAAAATTGTTTTGCTACAATGTATTGTTTGTATTTATGTATGTTCTTCAGTTTGATATAATCTATGGGCTTATTACTCAAAACACAACTAAACATTGGGTATATCTTATTTCTTTTAGTTTATGTACCACTTAAAATTTTTAAGTAGCATAGAAAACATATGAAATAAAGCCTGGGGCTGGAGAGATGGCTCAGCAGTTAAGAGCACTGACTGTTCTTCCAGAGAACCTGAGTTCGATTCCCAGCAGCCACATGGCAGCTAACAACTGTCTGTAATTCCAAGAGCTGACACCCTTACACAGTTATACATGCAGGCAAAACACCAATTCACATAAAATAAAAAATAAATAAATATATTAAAAAGAAAGAAAGCCTGATTTTTTTCCCCTTCTCTTCTTATAGGTTTTTCCCTAAAGATAATGGTAGATGCTTTCCCCAATTTGTTGCACATTTAGATCTACTACACTCTGCTCAGTGTCTCCCCAGCTTCCATTGCCTGGAGATATTCATGGTTTGCTTTTAAGCAATTAATACACTGTGTATACTTTTTTATACAACTTAAGTGCATAACATTTTATTTATATTCATTGTAATGTATTTGTACATATATCTATATATGTGTGTAGTACACACACACACACACACACACACATATATCCCCTTTAAAACATGATTCAGAATGCAGTACCAGGTGAAAAAAATGTCCACATTGAAACAGCTTCAAGTTAACACAGAGGTTTAAGTTGATTTTTTTTTTTTATGTTACCCAAAGTCAATTTAATATTTAACATTGTATTTCTTTTTACTCTTTTTTTTTTTTTTGCATGTTTTGAAGTTCTGTTTCTAAATTACTATTTTTTAATGCTCATTTATAATAGGTCTTTGCCTCTTTCTTCTGGTTCATCCTCTTTCCTTATAGACAATTGTTTTCTTTTAGGTGTTTTACTCCCTTTAGTAATGTTTTATGACTTACTGTGGTTATTCAGTCTATTAACTCTGCCCTACTTAAGCATTACTTACTAATCACTTATTTGTTTCTATTATTTTCTGTTTTTAAGTTATAATAATTTTTACTGTATATTTTCCTTGAAATTGAATAACTTGCTACTTATGAGAGAATAACATTTAAGCTGAGTTTTTAAATTAAACTGAGTTATTGAAAGGTTAGTTTTGTTTAAACACATAGAAAATTTTAACACATGGAAGATTTTAACAGAAGTAAGAGAATGCTTTAAAATGATAATTTTGATTACTCTTATTTTAGCCCAGCACTGTACAATATTTGTTAAATGAATGATTGATTCTTAACATTTTATGGCAATAGAGAAAATACAGGTTAAAAGTACTGGATATAAATTATGGCCAGGCAGTGGTGGTACTTGTCTTTAATCCTAGCACTCAGGAGACAGAGGCAGGTGGATCTCCTTGAGTTTGAGACTAGCCTGGTCTACAGAGTTCCAAGACAGCCAGAGCTACACAGAGAAACTGTGTCCTAAAAACACAGATAAATAAACAAGTAAACAAACACATGAATAAATTATGTATCTGGTTAAAAGAAGTAAAGATGATTACTGGTTATGAAGATATCTGTTTGATCTTGAGGCTAGCCTGGTCTACTTACATAGGACATTCCAGGCTAGTCAGTTAGTCAGGGCGACACAATGAGATCTGTCTCAAAGAGGGGAGAAAAAAGCCCAGAGAAATTGCTTCAGCAACTAATATTGAATACTACTAGGTACAAAGCTTTGTACTGTGTACTGTGAACATGATTTTTAGGAGAAATTTACTTAGTGCGGGGTCTGAACTAGAATGCTAGACTAGATAAGTATGCTCTAGTTTGTTGCGAACTGTTTGTCTCACTCTTAAGTACCTTGCATATGGAGTTCTCAGTTACTATATAATTGTTCTTTATCTCCATTTCAGTGCTTAATTTTCTTAGATGATCCTCAGGCCGTAAGTGATATCTTAGAAAAGCTGGTAAAGGAAGACAACCTATTGATGGCCTATCAGATTTGTTTCGATTTGTATGAAAGTGCTAGCCAGCAGTTTTTGTCATCTGTAATCCAGAATCTTCGAACTGTTGGTACCCCCATTGCTTCTGTGCCTGGATCTACTAATACGGGTACTGTGCCAGGATCAGAGAAAGACAGGTATAAGTATCTTCTTCTGCATCAAAGTTAACTGCATAATCTGTATTTCATCTGGGGACTACATAGAATATTCATAGCAAATTTTAAGAATAAATAGATTTAACAGTTAGCTTCTATAGATTGTAAGATCTTATGCTATAATAGGCAAAGTAAAGACAACCAAAGTGAATCCTTTTAGAAAGAAATAGAAAGAATTGGGTGGTAGAGAAAGCATGTCAGATAGCATGTGACCCCTTAATTTTTTAAGATATGTGGGATGAGTGGGCCAAGATATTTGTCTCAGATACATCTGGGCTAAATATTTAGAAAGAAATGTTTTGGGCTTTGCACTTCTGTTAAAGCCAAATAAATAATACCTTAGACTCACATAGTATGTAGTTTCCCTTGCATATCCTTATACATTTAGACAAGTTATTTAAAATGTTGATGTGTTGACTGTTCCAGTATATTTTTCTTCCAAAATTGTTTAGCAGTAAGAGTCTTGGGTTGTGTTTTGTGTTCTCCACAGCATTGTGCTTTGACCCAGAAAGAATTGTTGGCTGTGTAGTCTTAAAGATGTAGAAGTCCCAGATAGTTTACTCAACACTGTTGTTTAGCTGCTGGTGGTTCATCTCTACCTGACTATTTTGAGCATGAACAAAATACTTTTTGTCCCCATTTTTGTTATAATTATTCTTCATGAAGTTTGCTAACCTAAATTTTTGTTTGTTTTAATGAGTTTATTTGGAGGAAATTCATTATTTATTTCCTATATCTTCCAAATGCAAGAATCTTCTTTCTTAATGAATAATGCCCATAAAGCAAATATATTTTTTGTAGACTAATTTGGACATAATTCAGATGTGTGTTATAACTAAATTGCCCACAACCTTGTATTTATTAACACATTGATGGTTGGCTTTCTTCATTTTAGTGACCCTATGGAAACAGAGGAGAAGACAGGCAGTGCATTGGTAGGAAAGACACCAGACGCAGTGAGTGGACTTGAAGTTATTGCTCAAAGCACTCATGAAGGGCTTTGTTTTTCCTGGGGATGGGGCTGTCACTGTGTAGCCTTGACTGGAATTCACTGTAATAGATCAGACTAGAATTCTGATTGACAAATGCCAAGATTGAAGGTGTGCACTACCATGACCAGCACATTGTTTTAAATACATGATATATATTTAAGGTTTTGGAAGGGTTTGTTTGTTTTGGGTTTGTTTGTTTTTTATTTGATATCAGAGTCATTTTATAAAAATGGATTCTCTGTAAAAAGTAGTTTTGAAAATACACCCAGAGGACCCAGGTTCAGTTTAGCGCCTACATTGTGGTTCACAGCTGTCTGTAACTCCAGTTCTAGGGGATCCCATGTCTGATTCTGTTCTCTATGGATACCTGGCATGCAAGTGGTACATAGCCAATCCGTGAAGGCAAACATCCATACACATAAATTAAAAATAAACAAATCTTTTTTTTTTTTTTTAAACTTTATTTATTTTATTTATTTGCCTTGGTGTTTGCCTGGAACTGGAACTACAGACAGTTGTTAGCTGCCATGTGGGTGCTGGGAATCGAACCCCGGGTCCTCTGGAAGAGCAGCCAGTGCTCTTAACCGCTGAGCCATCTCTCCAGCCCCAAACAAATCTTTAAAAGTAAATAAAAGCGCCGGGCAGTGGTGATGGTGACACAGGCTTTTAATCTCAGTGTTTGGGAAGCAGAGACAGGCAGATCTCTTAAATTCAAGGCGAACCTGGTCTACAGAGTGAATTCCATGATAGCCAGGGCTATACAGACAAACCCTGACTTGAAGAGAAACCCTGACTTGAAAAAATAAATAGATAAATAAAAGCTACCATGGGGGACCTGGAAGATATACATACAAATAAGTAAAAGTCATAAAATAAATCCTGGTTTAAAAAGCTACCTTTAGATAAATTATGTATTATTTTCTCTAACATGCAGTCTATCTCAGTGGAATGTGATAAAGAAAGGAAATTGTGTTTTTTCCAAACAATGATAGTTGAATTTTCCAGATCCTATCATTAAAATATGAAGGGAAAAGGGTGTGTGTGTGTGTGTGTGTGTGTGTGTGTGTGTGTGTGTGTGTAAGAGAGAGAAGAGAGAGAGACTGCTTTCATTGGTTTAAGACTGATGAGACAAAATTGACTCAGTGAATTTTATTAATATTTTAATTTTCATTCATTTTTGTTTGGCAGAGTCCAGAGCCCAAGGACCAGACACTGAAAATGATTAAAATTTTAAGTGGTGAAATGGCTATTGAATTACACCTGCAGTTCCTAATACGAAATAATAACACAGACCTCATGATTCTGAAAAACACAAAGGTAGAAAATTTGTTATAATGGAATGTTCTTTTATATCTCGATGAAAGCTTTGATTTATTTTCTATAATCAAGGAAATGTTAAAATTTTGTAAAAATAACACTGAGTGTGGCTGAACTTGTGTGAATGTGTGTCCCTCCCAGTCCCCAGCACTAAATAAGATCAGTAAGTAGGGAAAACTCACATATTGGGGAAAAGGAATTAATAAGGATTGAGTTTCTGCTTTTGTGCTAGTCTCTTGTTGAGAAGTGGGGTGAAATTTTATGTTTCACTTAAATACATTTTTGTCTTTTTTATTCACTTAGCAGTTGAGCATGATAGTTCAATCAAGATGTTACCATGGTGTGACTGTATTTCCTACACAACCATCAGTCCTGAGTACAGATTCTGACTTTGCTGTTACTTCCTTGAGATATTGATCCTAATATTTTAATTTTTGGATAGGTGGGATTACTATTTAGTTTAGAAGTTTTCTAAAGGACTAGAGTGATAGTGATTGGTGGTTGGTTTACAAACACAAAGACATGTGTTCAGTTCCCATACCCGCCCCTCCCACTGAAAAAAATGGGGGGTTTGATGGTGCATGTGTTTGTAACACTGGTGATGGGGAATTAGGTGAATCCCTGGAGTTCACTAGCCAACCAGCCTTGCCTGTTTGTTGAACTCCAGGCCAATGAGAAATCCTGTTTCAAAACGCAAGGTGGTTAGCTCCTAAGGAATGACACCTGAGGTAACCATGTGCTCCCACACGAACACACACACACATAGTATTTCAAGGCAAGTAGCATCTAGTATTGCTCTGTGTACTGCTCAGAGTACTGAATAAACTT
>PVIH01004221.1:84426-144652 GCA_004025045.1 Sigmodon hispidus
AAAAAAGTTTTCATGTAAAAAGATAAATAGCATTTAAAAAAATCAAACTACTCTCTTACTCAGTATCCTTTCCCAGAGACATTTGTTCTTATAGTGATATATTGTTGGTGACTGAACAGTGTTTAATTTAAGCATGTATATAGTGCCTTTTGAAACCTTAAATTCTTGTTTACAAATGAAAAAAAAAACCATAGAGTCCCATAATTAGTGAATAAGTTAGGGTTTAGGAGGTAGTTCAGGAATAGAGCGCTTACCTGGAGTATAAAATGCCTTGGCTTATATTCTCTCGCACTATAACTATATTTCTACCTTGATGCATTTATAATTTGATGACTGCCAGAGATGCAGGCCAGAAGAGTTAGAGCATTGCTAATTAAATTACTCCAATACTGGGGTGGCACTCGCCTTTAATCCCAGCACTCAGGCAGAGGCAGGCAGATCTCTAAGTTCCAGGCCATCCTGGTCTACAGAGCTAGTTCCAGGATAGTCAGAACTACACAGAAAGAAACCCTGTTTTTTTCCCCAAAACTTTAGAGCCCTTAGGCAAGATGGTGAAGAGAAATAGAAATTTCTGAATAGTTAAACTATTCAGAAGGAGAAGAGTAGAAAGTCTGTAAATTCATACCTCAAATCTGTGATTGAGCCAAGTGTTGTGATATAGGCCTAGAAGGTGAAGGCAGAAGTATGAGTTCAGGAAAGTTCAGGCCTGCTTGGGTACATGGAACCCTGTCTTATAAAACAAAAATCCTGATAGTGACTTTACGTTAGTAATAATACCGCAAATGATACTGTTTGATTGTCTTGTTTTTGCAGACTAGCTAGTTCATCTTTATATAAAGAAGTGTTCCCAGATTCATATTTTAAATCCCATTTGTTTTCCAATTTTGCTGCATCCTAGGACTTCTGAATGTGTGTGAGCATGTGCATGTATAAATACTTTGCCAGTGATAAAGAAGTCTGTGCTTGTTTTTGTAGGATGCAGTACGAAATTCTGTATGTCATACAGCAACTGTAATAGCAAACTCATTCATGCACTGTGGTACTACCAGTGACCAGTTTCTTAGGTAAATATGCCTGGAGAATTCCACTGTAGTGGATTTCTTTCCTTCCTTCCTTTCTTTTTTTAATAAATTATGTGTATTCCTGTGTGTCTGGGGGGCATGGTATCTACAGTTACTTTTGGAGGCCAAGCAAGGGTGTCAGTTCCCTTGAAGCTGAAGTTAAAGAGGGTTGTGAGCCACTGTCTTGGGTGCTGGGAACTGAACTTGGTTGCTCTTGTAAGAACTGTGTGTGTGCTCTTAAACACTGAGCTGTCTCCAACCAGCCAAGTGGCTTTTAACCAATATTACGTTGATAATATTTCTTATACTTTCAGTAGTATTGAATTTTAAGTATGTTTTGCTTGTTACATATATTGTTAGTTCTATATTTATTTATTTTAAAGTAAAATTAATTACTTTTATTAGTTGCCTTGGTAATTTGAAGGAAAAATTGATATAAATTAAATTTTAAGTACATGATTTTCCTTTTGTTCAAAGTAGAATTTTAAGGATGCCTTTTAAGGATTTCAGAGCTGTGTACACCTTTAGTCCCAGAACTGGGGAGACAGAGGCAGGAGTATCTCTGTGAGTTCAAGGATAGCCAAGGCTACTGTCTCAGAAAAACAAAAAAAAACACCTCAGAATATTAACACATACATGTAATTACAGTGCTTGGGAGCCTAAGACAGAAGAATCACTGGTTGAAGACCAGCCTGGGCTTTCTCCAAAAAGAGAACAGCATATTTAGTAGGAAAGTTAGGATCAATAATGCTCAGTGTGTTTGTTTTTTCTTGCAGAGATAACTTGGAATGGTTGGCCAGGGCCACTAACTGGGCCAAATTCACTGCTACTGCCAGCTTAGGTGTAATACATAAGGTAGGATATGCTATCCAATGTGACTCACTTCAGAGAAGAGACCATTCTTCTGGGACTAAGTATAAGTTTATTGGAATTCATCTATGGGTATATGTTGTCAGATCAGATCAGTCCTTGGACAGGGAAAGGTGAAGTAAGAAAGGCACTAAAATAAGATTATTTCAACAGAAATTCTTTTTCTGTGATTACTAAGCCATTCTGTAACAATTTATCTTAGTATAGGGTTTCTATTGCTGTAAAGAGACACCATGACCATGGCAACTCTTATAAAGGAAAACATTTAATGGGATGGCTTATACTTTCAGAGGTTCAGTCCATTATCATCATGGACATGCAATATGCAAGCAGACATGGAGAAGGAGCTTAAAGTCCTACATATTGATCCATAGGCAATGAAGTAAGCTGAACTAGGTGTAGCTTGAACATAGGAGACCTCAAAGCTGTCCTGACAGTGACAGAAGTCCTCCAGCAGGGCCACACCTTCTAATAATAGTGTCACTCCCTATGAGCTTATGGGGCCCAGTTACATTCAGATACCACGCAGTTCAATTGAAACATTGTGTAGTCTAATTTAATTGGGGAAAACATTGTAAAACAAGTAAAAAATAGATCTAGCCACATTGTTTTCTAACCAGGATATATCTAGATCTCTGAAAGACATCATATGTAAGTGATGGAGTTGTTTGGATCAGAGCATGTTCTCTCAGCAAGTGGGAATTCTGTGGAGGAGATGATGCATCTGTGTAGCCAAAGGTTTTCTGTCTTGCCTGGGCCTGCAGCCTGGACAAATCTTTCCCTCCTGTGGTCCTGCAGCTCCTTATAAAATAATTACTCAGAGGTTCATATTAATTACAGACTGTTTGGCCTATGGCTCAGGCTCATTACCAGCTAGCTCTGATAACAACCCATTTCTATTAGTCTATGTGTTGCCACTTGGCAGGTAGCTTTACCTGTTCTCTCACATCTTGATTCTCCATGTGGCCCACAGCATCTGCCTGACTCACCCTTCTCCTGTCTCCTGCCTCTAAAGTGCCTTGCAATAGGCCAAAACAATGTTTTTGTTGTTGTTGTTGTTGTTGTTGTTGTTGTTGTTTTTAACCAATGATAATAAAGCATATTCACAACATACAGAAAGAGATTCCACATCACATCTGTGTTTCTCTACCTTTTTCTTACCTCTTATGACAGGGTCATGAGAAGGAAGCATTACAGTTAATGGCCACATACCTTCCCAAGGATACTTCTCCTGGATCAGCATATCAGGAAGGTGGAGGTCTCTATGCATTGGGTCTCATTCATGCCAATCATGGTGGTGACATAATTGACTATCTCCTTAATCAGCTCAAGAATGCCAGCAATGATGTAAGTATTAAATGAAAAACAAATTTCCATTATTTGAGAATCCAGGACAGTAGTTCTCAACCTGTGGGTCACAACACCTTTGGGGAGCAAATGTCCCATTCACAGGGGTCAAATATCAGATATCCTGCATATTAGATATTTATATTACAGCTCATAATAGTAGCAAAATTACAGCTGTGAAGTAGTAATGAAATAATTTTATGGTTGGGAGTCCTCACAAAATGAGGAACTGTATTAATGGAAAGGCATTTATTAGGAAGATTGAGAACCACTGATCAAGAAAATTACATATTTGCTTAGCATTTCAGTGGATAGATTTGTTAGAATTTGGGAATACCAAAAACAGTACTTTGCATAGTAATTTGGAGGTGTGTGTTGATACTGCTTTTGTTTGGGTTTTAGTTTTCTTGAGATAGGCACTTGCTATTATATTTAGCCCTGGCTGCCTTCCAACTCGGATATTCTTCTGCCTCAGCCTCTTGAGTCCAAAATTATAAAAATATCTGTTTTTCTTTCTTCTTTTTAAAAAATTTTTATTTATTTATTTATTTATTTTTCTTTTCTTCTCTGTTAAAATTGTGCTTTTTAGTCCTTTAAGACCAGGTAAAACAAGCAAGACATAGTTCTAAGTGTCCTAAAACATATAGAGGTCTCACTTAAATATCTTGGGATGTTATTACTGTTGGTCTTACTTCTCACCTAGTTTAACTATATCATTTTAAAGAAAATGCAGGGCATCCAAAGTATTATATACTTGGAGAAATCAGAACTAATTATCAATAAGTTTTTCTTTAATACTATTTTTTTAAAAAAATCATTAAAACAGTTCTGTTATTTTAAATGACGCTGAAGTGTGATTTTAGACTTTAGCTTTCGGGTTCAAATGAAGTTTTAGAAATTTATCAGGATACATGGAAGTGAACCAGAACACCTTAGGCTTAAACTTCAGTGAAGAAAATTAAGCCAAGAAGATGGTCTGTCTTGGTTAACAAGCTTCTCACCCACAAGTTACCTCATTTCCTCTCAGGTAGTTTATGGACACACACACAAAACAAACAACAAAACACAAGTAAAAGAAGCCCCTTCTGACTAAAGCAAAGAATTCATAATCAGAAGTGTCTTAATAAAGAGGAAGCATAATTAATGAAGATGGTGATGAATCAGCTTTTAACTAAAAGCTGAGCAACTCTGGGTGGCACATTACATATAGCTGATGAAGTTATATATGACCTCAGGGACCTGTTGTCAAGTTGAACAAACTTGAAACATTTTTGTCCTTGGATTTCTCTAGTTGAAAAACATTAAAATTCTAGAGGTGAAGTATCCAATTGCCCTGGCTTCAGTAACCCACACTTCAGTTAGGGATCTACCAAGGTCAGCCAATAGGGAAGGAATGTGTCCCCACAGCAGTGCTGAAGTGTTATTGTCATTGAGAATAAACTGTATGTTGAAATGGACAGCCTCCAAAGCCTCATTTTTCAGATGAAGTCAGCTATGTTCTCTGGCCCATCTCCTCTTCTTGACAACCATATGTAGTAGGTACTTTCTTCCCCTCAGTCCTTAGCATCTTCTTTCCTGTCTTCTCCTGAGCCTACAAACTGCAGATTTCACTGTCTGCCTCCTTATCTTTCACTGGTACTTGCCTCTGAGTATTGTTTAGCCTTTCTCATGTAAATTTACGGAGGTACATTTTTACTTTCTCTTCTCTCACATAATTTTCCAGTCACTATTTGTACCAGCGGACATCATAATTAAAATTGCTGAGGTTACCATGAGGCTCCTAATTATCTGTGTATTTCCTGTCAAAATAGTTTTGACAATTGAGAAGTAGAAGGATCAGACAGTTCAAGGTCATCCTCAGCCATGTAATGATTTTGAAACCAGCCTAGTTAGAAAAGGGTGTATGGGTGCGTCTGAGGGGAGTGTGTACACACCTATTCTTTAGAATTAAAATTGGGATTTCTGGATTGTTGGAACCAATGCTTTTTGCCCTAGATTGTTAGACATGGAGGCAGCCTGGGCCTTGGTTTGGCTGCAATGGGAACTGCACGTCAGGATGTTTATGACTTGCTGAAAACAAACCTTTATCAGGATGATGCTGTGACAGGTAAGCATATGTTACTAAAAATGACAAACTTTAGATTATATCCTTGTGATTTTTTTTTTCTTGCCTTTTTGTAGTCTCTTTAAAAAACTCAAGATGAGAAAATTCTACCTAGTTTTGCAGTTGGCATTGCATTAGGCAGGATGGAGAAGGCTAGTGTTGTCCTAAAAATTCAGTGGGTTTCTCTTGTTGAAGAGGGAGCAGATTTAGTTCTGTTAACCGACTTATCTTGTTTGTGTGTTTTGTTTTAATAAAGGCTTTGTAAAGGGGCGTATGTACAGGCTCTGAGAGAAGTCACTTGTGCAAATAGGTTTTTAAAGAGAACCATTTGTGTCCTGAGCATATTTTGTGGTGTTTGGCAATGGTGCTTAAAAGCAAAAAAACAACAAAAAAAAGTCGCTGTAGTGTCTCTTGACTTTATAACAAGATTTGATGGTGCATACTGTCAAGATTTAAAAGGAAATTAGCTATAAAAGATGTCTCTCTCTTTTTTAAAATTGCTGTTGGAGACAGAAGACTCAGCAGTTAAGAGCCCATATTGATCTTACTGAGTTCCAATTCCCAGTACCCACATTGGGCAGCTCAAAACTACCTGTAACACCAGCTCTGGGATATCCAACATCCCTTTGACCTTCTTGGACATGTACATATATTCAAATACACACACACACACACATACAAATAAATAATATTAAAAAGTATTTTTGTTAAAAGATGGCAAGGTCTGGGGACATAACTCAATAGTTAAAAGCACTTGTCACTCTTACAGACCTGGGTTTGAGTCCCAGCATCCACATGGTGTTTTAGAACTACTCATAACTTCAGTTCTAGGCAATTTAATGGTTTTGATAATTGATATAAATAGGTGCTACTTTCAACTGGATATATTTTATTGACTCTATAAACATAACTGTTATCATTTTACTTCTTACTCCAGGGGAGGCAGCTGGCCTGGCCTTAGGTTTGGTTATGTTAGGTTCTAAAAATGCCCAGGCTATTGAGGATATGGTTGGCTATGCTCAAGAAACTCAGCATGAAAAGATTCTTCGTGGTCTAGCAGTTGGCATTGCACTAGTGATGTATGGGAGAATGGAAGAGGCTGATGCTCTCATTGAATCTCTCTGTCGTGATAAGGTGAGGTCTTGTGTGTTTTCTCTCCTGCAATCTACATTTTTATTGTATGTTTTTGAATACTTTAATAGTCCTTCCCCTACCGTGAGACAAGGTTATTTTGTTTTGTTTTTCAAGATAGGGTTTTTCTGTATAACAACCATGGCTGACCTGCAACTCATTTTTTAGATCAGGCTAAGATCCACTCATTTCTGCTTCCCAGTTGCCGGGATTAAAGGCATACACCCACCATGAGACAGGGTTCCTTTGTGTAGTCCTGGATGTCCTGAAACTAACTCTGTAGAACAAACTCTCCTCAAACTCACAGAGATCTTCCTGCCTCTTTCGTGAGTGCTGAGCTTAAAGGCATGCACTACCGCCACCCAGCTTAATGGCCCTTTAATAAGATAAAATATTTATTATCTTTTCATCAGAAAATTGGCCTTCTCTACACTTAACTTGAGTAAGATTTTCTGGTATCTCTTATTTATATGATGATACTGTGTATAGCAGGTGGCCAGAGTTACACTTTCCTCTGTAATGTGATCAATACATTATAGTTATTGGCTGGATTGCTAATTAATTTGTTCAGCTATCAGACTTCATAATTCTTCTACTTAGTGCTTCATGCCCAAGAATTAGATAAGGAAAAAGCCAATTAGAATATGATGTTGGCACATGCCTTTAATTCCAGCACTTGGGAGATAGAGGCAGGTGGATCTCTGAATTCAATTCTAGCCTAGTCTACAGAGTGAATTACAGGACAGCCAGAGCTACAAATAGAAACCTTACCTAGAAAAATAAGTGTGAGAAAACAATTTCTCCTTTGTTGAGGATTTATTTTTCCCACTCACTTTAAAAATTACCAGTCCAGTCATAAATGAGTGATTTTAAGGGTCATGGTTCCTACATTAAACGAGCCTGCCTAGTGTCTGTACTATATACCTGAGGTGTTCCTTTTCAAAAGGATTTCCCTGCACTGTGCAGGTTGTCCTGCATCAACTGGACTCAAACCTCGCACCTGAGCCTCCCAGATAGTTGGGACCACAGGCTTGCTTTACAGTGCCCAACAACAGTCACTCTTAAAAGTAAGTTGAGGATTAATTAGAATTATTCTTTCTCAGGACCCAATTCTTCGAAGATCTGGAATGTATACTGTGGCCATGGCTTATTGTGGTTCTGGTAACAACAAAGCTATCCGACGCCTGCTACATGTTGCTGTAAGTGCTATGATCTTTTTCACGGGTAAAGTGGAAAGGAAAGTTTGCAGCTGGACTGTAGAGGTGTAGGTTATCTACACCATTTATCATATACATGACTATCATCAGTAGTCTCAAGTTTAGATTCTTACTGATTGGACACAGTAATCATAATTCAACAGTGGGTTTTCAGAATACATAGAATAGTACTATATCAGCATGAATAGTCTTCAAAAAACAGTCAAGTATATTTTTTGAAATTCTACCCCAAGGGGCATTTGTAAGAGACAAGAACGTGTGAGACTATGTGGTCATCCTAAGATAGGCAAATCTAAAGACCGTCAAGAAACCTCTTTTTCTAGCCAATGTAATTAGCTTTAGGTACCACCAATGGAAACATGCTATATTTCTAGAGGTCTCATGTCCATGCTTCCCAGCAGGCTTTTCTCAGTTTAGGTGTCATCCATTGAGAATAATGTTGCCTGGCAGCTCAAATAGTTTTTATTCCACATATAACTTAGTGAATTTCTATTGTCTTGACAGTGACAAGGGAAAATGACATCACTTCCTGTGCAGAAGAGCTTAAAATTTCTACTTATCTCTTCTCTTGTCCCACTTTATTAGCATTTGTGTTTGATCATTGTCTCCTTTTGCGAGGGTGGAGGTTGGAGGGGTGTTAGTTTTTCTTAGACACAGTTTCTCTGTGTAGCCTTGGCTATCCTGGAACTCACTCTATAGACCAGGCTGGCCTCAGACTCAGGGATCCACCCACATCCTCCTTCTGAGTGCTAGCTAGGATGGATTAAAGGTGTGATCCACCACCTGGCGGTCCTTGTCTAGAGTTTTATTACAGTGAAGAGACACCATGACCACAGCAACTCTCCTAAAGGACAATATTTAGGTCTTGCCCACAGTTTCAGAAGTTTAATCCATTGTCATCCTGGCAAAGAGCACGCATGTCGTCATGCAGGGAGACATAGTGCTAGAGAAGTAGTTGAGGGCCCTGTTCTGCAGGCAGCAGAAAGTAAGGGTGACACTGGGCCTGGCTTGAGCTTCTGAAACCCCAAAGCCCACTTCTGTAATACACTTCCCAGTAGCGCCCCTCCTATGAGCCCATGGCAGCCATTTTCATTCAAAGTACCATAGTCAGTATAGTATGAGTTATATTGGAACATTTGTATTTTGTTTGATCTTAAGGGATATTGTTTGGAAATAACATTGAAGGAATGCTTAGGGGTTCCTTACTCCCACGAGAGCTATAACGTGACTGAATTACACTTAAGTAGCTCTGGACCTTAAACCTCAACAGACCACAGAGGCCTCTAAGAAACTTCAAAGCGAAATTTTTTTTTTGAGACAAAGTTTTCTCTGTGTAGCCCCGGCTAGCTTTGTACTTCATATGTAGGTGATATTGATCTCAAGTTTACAGAGATACACCTCCTTCTGCTTTCCTAGTGCTGGGATTAAAGGTGAGCCAGGAAAAGCCATTTTAAAAACTACATGTGTCGTTATTTCTTAAATTTATTTACTGTATATATTTAAGGCATATATGTTTTGATATACTTAGTGTGGAGAAAAACTTAGATATTATTAACACCTAATTTACATTTGAGTGATGTCATTTATATCGGTTTATTAATGGACTATGTATCTTGAGGTGTGTTACAATCATAATAATTTCTCCCCTAGGTAAGTGATGTGAATGATGATGTCAGGAGAGCAGCAGTGGAATCACTTGGCTTCATTTTATTCAGGTAATAACTTCACATTCTGTTTGTATCCCATTTCTTAAGTAGAAACTTAAAGACCTGAAATATCGAAGTTCAGGTTGAGGCTACTAAGGTTGGTTCTGTGTGATTGAAAAAAGCCAATGTCATGAGTTTGAGAATTAAAATAACTTTTATTCTGTTCAGCTTTCTTTTTTTAATATTTTTATTTCACATAAACTGGTGTTTTGCCTGCATGTATAACTGTGTAAGGGTGTCAGATCTTGGAGTTACAGACAGTTGTTAGTTGCCATGTGGATGCTGGGAATCGAACTCAGGTCCTCTGGAAGAACAGTCAGTGCTCTTAACCACTGAGCCATGTCTCCAGCCCCTGTTTAGCTTTCTTTAATGTCTGCTTATTTTAAGTTTTTGCCCCTTATTTTCTGTGGCTCATATATGTGCTAAATCCCAGTTTCAGCAGCAGGTGTCACCTGTGAGCCATCTTTTGTTAGTAAACTTCTTTCCCAAGCGTGATTGTCAGATAGCACAAGTGAGTGGAATGAATTGTGTGCTTGAGCTGTTACTAGGGCTGGTCCTGAACTCGAGATGCTCCTGCCTAAGCTTTCTGAGGTATATAGGTTGCTTGTGACTTATTGAAGGACCTTGATGAGTTGTTTTCCATACTACCTTCTTGGAGAAGTAGGGGATAGGAAGTATTGAGAAACTATCTTGCTTAAAACCTTTTTATAGATGAAGAAAATTAAATGTGGCCAATTAGTTTAAGAGATTAGAGTTAAAAGCAAGTTCTTTCAATTTTACTTTAATGCATTTTCCCCAAATATGAATTTTTAAAGGTGAAAGGAACTTACTTAGAAATTAGTGTTTTTTAATGTTTTATTGCATTCATTTGTTTATATGTATGTTGTATATGGTATGTGTGTACCACTGTGCACATGTAGAGGTAAGAGGAAAAAATGAGAATTAATTTTCTCCTTGTATTGTATCGTGTGTTTCCCAGAGAGCAAACTCAAGTCACCTGGAGTGGCAGCAAAGTGCCTTTACCTAGTAAGCCCATATTAAATCCATCTTTTTAAACCAAGGCTATTACATTTCACAGAGTCTGCATTGTAGTGGAGCTAAATGATGAGAGTGACTCCAAACAGTCTCATAATAAATCTAGCTTCCTCTTCCCTGTGCTTTTGTCGGATTCTGTCTTCCTTGAAGAGGCTCTAACAATATTGTTCCCAAATTTCTTTGTTGCCTTTAATATCTGAGAAGTGTCTGTCCTGTTGTCTAAAGTTCTTGTTTCTTCATGAGACGTTATTTGCTTTCACATATGTCATCCAGCTGTCTTTTTTTTTTTTTTTTTTTTTTAATGTACAAGTATTTAACTTATATGTGTGTGTGTGCACCATGTGTGTGGAGCAGAAGCCAGAAACAGGGTCAGGTCTCCCGGAACTGTATTTAAAGGCAGCTGTAAGCCACTAATATGACTGCTGGGTGTGGAACCTAAGTCCTTCCTCTGCAAAACCAGCAAGTGTTCTTAACTGCTGAGCCATCCCTCAGAGCCCTCCATTTTGTCTTTTCCTTTCCTCTGGTAGAGTCTGGGTTTGGGTTCTGAGCCAACCTGGCTTCCAACTCATAATCATCCTGCCTCAGCTTCCCAAGTGCTAAGATTACAGTCATGCACTTTTGATCTTTTGAAATGGCCCTGCAATCATTTAGCTTATATAAACCATGTCTAAAGAATTTATCTCATCCTGATTAAAAACAAAACAAAACAAAAAAACCTTTAGATATTCTTATTGGACATAAATATCAAAAAAATATTTACTCATTCTTTCTCAACTGTAATGAAATTATCTTTGTGTAAAATTCTCATCTGTACTATTTTTTTTTTTATTCACAAGATAGACTGCACAGTTTTACTATTTTCAATCTTTCTCCAGAATTGGGAACTGTTATTTATAATGGTTATAATAACCAGTGATAAAAATAGGACAGGATCCTGACTTTGATCCCTAGCACTGTATTAGAAGACAAAAATCAAAACCAACCAAAGAAAGCATGGACTTTAAAAAATTGACAAGCATTGTGGTAGTACATGCCTGTAATCCCACCTTTAGGAAGATCATAATTCTAAAGCTAATCTTGGCTATATTTACTGAGGCCTACCTCTTTTTTTCTCTCTCTTTCTCTTAATGTATATGGGTGTTTTGCCTGCATGTATATCTATCTGTGCACAACTTTCATACCACCATCAGATTCCTTGGAATTGGAGTTACAGTTTTGAGTCATCATGTGAGTGCTGGGAATCAAACCTGGAAGAGCAGCCACTGCTCTCAATCACTGGTTATTGCTCATAAAATAGAAACTACTGTTAAATAGCACTGGTTAAAAATGTGAAACTACATTGTCCCTTTTCACAAATGCTTACCGTTATATTTCAATCAGTAGACTATCTGAAAATGGTAGAATGATCTCACTAGCTATAGACAAGGTTGAAAATTCTTTAAAGTAATATTTGAAGCTGGTTTATAGATTCTGTTATTGCTTTTACAGGTATGTGGTAATGGAAATCTGCAAACAGTATAGAGTATATTGGGCATTGTTTTGGTAGGATTACTGTTCACTATGTGTTTAGAGTTCCTGAAACAACTGTGTGTGCTTCCAGGTGCATAAAGTGCGGAGCTTAGAACATTATCTGATGCTGTCTTACATCAGCTACCTCAGGGTTGGGGAGTAGCTGGGCAATGGGACACTTTTCTTGGCATTCACAAGGCCCTGGGTTTAATCTATCACATCAGGAAGGGGAAGAAAATAACTTGTTTACTATGTCAGGAATATAAGTCTTAACATGTGGCCAATTTGTCAGATTATAACCTCAAACGAAAACAGAATGGTTTTTGTCTGTGTCTGTCTATGGTTTGTTTTAATCTATTTTGGAGATGTAGAAGTATAAATTATTTCTTTTAACTGAACTAACATATCTGTATCCTGCTGAAATATTAAGAGCACTAGAGGAAAGTGCCTAATGCTTTAATGATAAATTAATTAAAATTTGAGATATACTTTGCTTGGCAGGTGATGCAGAGCCCATACATATATGTACATGTTGGGGTCTGTGCATTAGATCCATTTTCCACTAGCGGAGTATGTATGTGGTTTACTTACACTGTGATTCTCCATTCTTCACTTTTCAAAGGTAATTATCTTAGCCTCAGTTGTCTGGAAAGAAAGGTTCAGTGATAGAGCAGGAAGTTGAAGTGTAAGCACAGCTCAGCTTTAAATGGCAAAGCTAAGATATGGCTCATCCTCATTGCCACCTCCTCCAGCCTAAATGTGTTTACCATTTGTGTGGGTTTCATTGAATGATTACACCAGCAGTCAATAGAATTGACTACCATTGACTAATCCCTGTTAATGGCACAAATTGTAAATGCAAAAACTGAGGTTCAGTTAAACTAAGTATCATTTCTAAATTCAGTTAGCCTTCTTATACAGGTTGGACTCATTTCCAGCTCTAACAGCACAA
Organism: Sigmodon hispidus; assembly: GCA_004025045.1. Classification (NCBI taxonomy): domain Eukaryota; kingdom Metazoa; phylum Chordata; class Mammalia; order Rodentia; family Cricetidae; genus Sigmodon; species Sigmodon hispidus. The sequence continues at coordinate 97,359 of PVIH01004221.1, forward strand.
GGTAAAATAGCAAACAGTAAATGAAAAATTTTGTGCCAGAAGTTCAGCCATATCATTGGGTAAATATAACATTGGTTTATGAGATTACTCACTTACTATTTAGGTCTCTGGATTGGGGTTCCGTAGTTTCTATTTCAGCATATTGATTATACCTTTAAGAAGCATGGTATGGTTCAAGTACCCAAGGGCAATTTCATTTGCTTTCTCCTCCTCTTCTGGTGGGCCTGCCTCTGATGATTAAACAGTTTGACTTCTAAGGTCTGTTACATTACCTAACCTCTAACTACTGTCCTCTCTGTCCTTTCTGTGAAGGTAGTTTCCTGACTGAGGAGAATGACTGTGTCACCATTAAAGCCACTTACCTCTAAATATGGTCAGAAGGTTTTTTTGTTGTATGTTTTGGTTTTAGGGTTTTACATGTATATTTTTGGAGAGGAAGGTCCAGTATGTACCAGATTTTGGGGGGATTTTTTTGAGGGGGATCCTCACTGAATATGGAGCTCACTGGTTCAACAAGTGTAGCTAACAAGGTCAGGGATCCTCCTGCTTCTGCCTCACTAGCAACAAAAAGACTGAAAGTTTTTAATTCATATAATTTTATTTTATTTGAAAACCAGAGTAGGAATTGCCTTTGTTTGTAGCCATAGGAAACTACTTTATTCATGTTTTGACTTTTTTGAGATAAGGAAATTGGACATTCTTAGTATTTAACTCCTGCTTTTGGGAGATGATGTTTTATTCTTTGCACTTGTCTTGGTGCACTCAGGCGTTACTGGAGTTGCCAAGGACTGCCTGTTCCTCTACACGTAGCTGACTTGCTCTTCGATTTTGTCGCCATCATTTTCAGTGAGGAGAAGTGTATCCAGGAGAATGATTGATGAAGACTGAATGGTTGAACTTCGAAGCCTCATTGGGCTTTGGTACATGGCAGGGTTGATCCCATTTCGAATTCCATGTTTTGTGAAAAATTTAGAGTTTTCTATCATTGAATTCCCAAAGTAGATTGCATTGGAACATTTCCTAAGTGCTTTTACTGACTTTGTGGCTCGGTAATTGCAGGTGATGTACCTGCAAAATGCTTCCCGAAATGTCTTATTAAAGAGGGTATAGATCAAAGGGTTCACCCCTGAAGAAATATAGCCTATCCACACAAATATCTCCAGGAGCATTTTGAGAGTCGTCTGGTTGCAGGAATTACACAAAGCTAATGTTATATTTGTAATAAAAAAGGGGCACCACATAAGGAGGAACAGGAAAAATACAATTCCAAGGACCTTTGAGGCTCTCTGTTCATTAGAAATGGTTTGAGCTGATTTTTTTCCAGCTGAGGACATTCTTCGAACAAGAGTTTCATCACTTGAGTTAGGAAGAGTTTTATCCTTGTGAGAACAATCCAGCATTGCAACCTTTTCAGGTGATGAAAAGGATGATTCTTCTCTTTGGAAAACTGTGGTCACTGTCCACCATGTTAGGTGTTGAGGTGGCTTGTTTTTGACCAAGTAAGCTTTCTTTCGTAAGGCATGAATAGTGAGAAAGTAGGTGACTATCATGATTGAAAGAGGTGCAAAGAAAGCAGCCAGTGAGCCAAAGAGCATGAAATTGCCGAAACGATCCTTCTTCAGCGCACAGGTGATGTTGTCTGCGTTAGTCACATCATTCTCTGTCCCTTTAATAGGGACTGGGAGGGCAATGCCTAAGGAAGATGAAGCAACATAAATTGAGTCATCATTTTCATGACCTGTTGTTCTTAGATTAGTTGTTTTAAGAGTTAATTGTAGAAACTTTGTACTAATGAGTGCATTACAATTCCTGAGACCCTCAGCTTCAAATCTGTGAGGCATTTGACAGATGGAATCTAACTGAGCAAATCTACTTTTCAAAACATAATTCAGAAGATAAAGTTAATAACCAGAGTAGTTAATTTAGAGAGAATTTGGAGATTTGATATCTTAATTTTCAAATGGTATTTATCTATTATCTTTGAGGTTATACAGTTTCACCTAGCAGTTTTATCTTTTGGTATTTGTGAATATCTTTTAATCCTAACTTTTTAGAGAAAGCAAAATGGTCTTTCTTTAAAATTGCTGCTTAATAAACAAGCATGTACAAGTCATGAACTTGTTTTCTAGGTTGAGAGTTCCTCTCATAGTTGAGAATGTGTGTGCCTTCTGCTTTGAGTACTATAACGTAGGTATTTAAATATGATGTTGCTTAGTGAAGTAGTTATTAGAAAAGGAAATAATACAAGTCACACCTTCAAAACAGCAGATAATGTTTAAATATGTGAGCTGATTAATCTTTTATCTTGTATTGCTATGTAAGTCCAAAAACACTTCATTGTCTTCACAACTTATTTATAATACCCAACAGCTCTTAACAAGGAAGTATCCTCAAACCCTTTACAGTAGCAGCCTCTACCTTTGCTTATTTACCACTAGAAAGAAGGTGCACTACACCAGGGCATCAGTGTCTATAGCTAGAGAAACACTAGCATTCTGTTTCTGTAAGTTTTACTAGAACACAGCCATACTATTATTAGTGTATTAACTATGGCTTCTTTTAGTCAGAAGAACTTGGGTTTGATAGCCAAAGTGAGTGAGTGTGTGTGTGTGAGAGAGAGAGAGAAAGAAAGAGAAAGAGAGTGCGTTCTTTTATTCTTCATCAACACTGTTAAATTCATACAGCCTGCAACCTGAAATACATACTTACAGCATATAACTGCTGAGCCCTTTTCTTTTTTCTCATTGTATTCTTACACACTTGCACATTGTATTTAGTAAAAATTTGATATTGATAAAATCATGTTATCCAGTCTTAGTTACTATAACTTTCAACTAACAAATTATCACCATATTCTGCTTATTTTAGAAACATTCTGCTGGCCCAGCCTACCTTGTTATTTCTGCTCTTCTTTCCCTGAGCAGACACTTCACTTCTCATTCTGGTCATCTGCTGTCTGATATAAAAAAATCTCTCTATTATAAACAGATATTTCCCTAACCTTTCTCATGCCAGACTAGTAGCATGCCTTGACTTTTACTCCTAGACATTTCAAAGAGGCTTGGTCCCTACAGCCATTATTTCAGGAATGTGAAGATAATCGCCATATCTTTCTTGCTTTATTGAGCACATTCCTACACTGGTTAGAGAGAAGTAAGCAGTTGTTTGTTTGTTTGTTTTACTCTCCTTTTAGCACTTCAGGATTCATAATTATTTTCCTCTTTAAAATTCTTTTCTTTCTACTGCAAAGCAGTGAAGGTGCTGGTCAGATCATTTGTTACAAATCTGCAGGTTTGTTTCTCTAGTGCTAACTTAGGAGATGTGAGTTAGCTACACTTCATTCAAGATACACTAATAGCAGCTGTCTTTGAGCCTTAAAGATGACAGCAGACTGGAGAAGTAGCTCACAACCAGCTGAAACCAGTTCCAAGAGGTCCAGTGCCCACATCCAGCCTCCTCAGGCACTAGGCAATACTAGGTACACACACATGTGTGCAGGCAAAGCACTCATACATAAAATAAAAATTAATAAATCTTAAAAATAAAAAAGGTTAGTGCAGAAACATAGAACAGTTTAAAGAAAATTGATTTCTTTCTATAAACCATTTCTAAACATTTAGCTTAACATCTGTCTTAAATTTTTTGACAGTCAAGACACTAAAGTAGATATTTAACTGCCTTCAGGCTGTACACATTGAAACACTGACTTCCTGGGTGAAATTATAGTCTTTGGTACCTGTTTACAAAGTTTGGCTTAGTTCACTTTGTTTCCTCTCTTGTTTATGCTGTTAGATGTGATTTTAGGTGCATTTCACTTTTTACTTCTTTACTTTGATGGCTAGGTTTCTCATGCTAGTTAGACCTTAATGATTTATTGACAAACAACAACACTTGGAGATTAAACATCTTGAATATCAAAATCAAAGTGTGATGGTACCTCAGCAAATAGTAACTGGTTCTGAAGACATGTACTTACTACTGATGTAGGTTTTACTGATAAATGAATGGGTCAGAAACTGCACAGTGAATGTGATGTGCAAGTTCTTGGATATCAATGGATTGCCTTAACCTCTAAGTTTCCCTTGGTGCCAGACCTGACATTCTGGCCATATGGAAATAAAGACTGGACACTCCACCAATACTCTTGGCATTCCCCACATACCTATTGAAATTAACCATACCACTGTAATCTTGATGAATGTAGTAGCCCGAGAGTTGCACTGATTGGCCTGGATTGGCTTTTTGATGGCTATGTAGCGATCCACTGAAATAGCACAGAGATGCATGATGGAAGCAGTTGAAAAGAGAACATCAAGGAACAACCAAGCAGGACAAAGGACCAGTGGGAGGGGCCATATAGGCTCTGGAAGAAAAATAATTTTTTGTTTATAAAATGGCAAAAAGCAATTACATATTTTTAAACCTCTTAAAATGAAGATGTCATTGATGTTGCAAATGAGTCAATTTAAGCATAATTAAGTCTTTGAATATGAGTTTATGGAGGAGAGCATTTATTTGTCAAAATTGAAATATTAATTGAAAACTCTGATTGTGTACTCTGATTACAAGTAGTGAATAGAGATAGGTATCACCAAGGGCATTGATTAGGAAAGCAGGCTCTTAGGTTCCATCTGATACAATCAGGTATTGTATGAGAATGCAGTAAATCAAATCCCTACATGATCTGTATGGAAATTAAAGTTTAAACATCTGTTCTATGGAAGACTTTGTAGGAAAGATAAACCTGTAAACCTGGGTTTACTGGTGTGAGGTAGGCACTCAGAATATCTCCTAGAAAGGAACATTTTGGAGCTAGGGGAGGCTTCTTGGTAAAGTGCTTCCATGCAAGCATGAGTTCCTGAATTTAGGTATCTGAAATCCATATAAAAGCCAGTGACAGTGTGCACTTGTAATCTCAGTACTGGAGTAATTCCAGTGCTGGGGAGACAGAGACCAAAGGGTCTTTGGAACTTGCTGGCCAGCAGCCTAGTCAGATCATTGAGCTCTATGTTCAGTTGAGAGAGTCTGTCTTAAAAAATAAGATGGAGAGCAATTGAGGAAGACTCTTGACATCAACCACTGACCCTCGTACACACACATAAATGAGGACCTTATGAGAGCCTCTAGTAATAAACTACAGCAAAGACTTGTAGGTAGAACCTAAGAACTGAATTTTCTTAACTGTAGCATTCCTGTTTTCCATCATCAGTGGGAAAGTGACCTAAGACAAAAATGTTAGTGCATTCATTCTTTAACCACCTAACATTAAAGGCAAACCGTGTAAAAAGGAAACAAAAAATCAATGATTAAGAGAGTTTCACAGTGGAAACTGTACCCTAGATTCTGGGCTAGGAGAAGGGAAGTAGGAAAATGCTCGTCTGAACTGTAGGATCCTATAGTCCCTATAGTCCCAGGTACTGTGGAGGCTGATGTGGAAGGGTCACTTAATCCAACATGATAACACAGCAGGATCCTGCATCAGAAATGAAAATACTCAAGAGCATGTGTGTTTCTAGAAATGGTAGCCAGGCCCTGAAGTATGCTATGCAGGTTTTCCCCTCCTGAAATTACAGTGATTCTGTCATTGCTGTTGTTTGCTTTGTTTTGGTTTTTGGTTTGGGAGTTTCTTGAGTTTTTGTTTGTTTGTTTTGTTTGAGATAGCACCATGTGACTCAAGCTGACCTAAAATACACAACCCCTCTGCCTCAGATGCACATAGTCTCTGTAGAACTTTTAAAATGAAATACTTTGCTACTGATTTAAACTTGCCTACTTAGCTACTCTTATCTATGTATTCTACATTTGGAAATTAAGGTCTGGAAAATTCTAGTCATAAATCTTGTAGCCATGAGCAGGAAGCCACAGGGAACACATAAAAAATATGTCTATGGAATTTGACTCTTTGACCTCCAATATTTCTCCTTATAGGCTAAAAGGGAAAGCTTTTCAGTGCTGATTTAATTAGGCATGTGAAGCCTTGTTAGCCTTATTTTCCAACAGAGTTAATATATTTATGTTGTTCCCAAAACACCAGTTTTGGAAAGTGGGAATTAAAATCAGTGCAGATCACTAAAAAAAATCCTTATTTTAATCAGAAATATCTGACAGTGGTATAGAATTTTAAGAAAGGAGTATATGAGATTAAGAGAGGTAGATTTTAAGATTCCACCTTTCATGAAATACTAATGGATAGACATATGAAAGCAATGTAATGGCACCAAATGAATAGAACACTCTTATTAAAAGCAAGAAAGGGGCTAGAGAGATGGTTCAGTGACTAAGAGCCTGGCTCATTGCTCTTCTAGAAGACCTGTGTTTGATTCCTAGCACCCACGAGGTAGTTCACAACCATCTGTAGCCTTAGTTCCAAGGGATCTGACGCCATTTTCTGGCCTCTGCAAGCACCAGGCACACCAATGGTGCACAGACACACATGCAGACAAAATGCACACATAAAACTATCTAAATGGGGGGAACAAGAATGGAACTATAGGCATGGGGATGCTTGTGATCCCAGCACTTGGAGGCTGAGGCAGGAAAATGAACACTTTTGGCCTTGCCTGTGCCTCAGTAGTAAATTGAAAGCCAGCCTTGATAAGACATCAAGACCCTTTGTCCAAAACAAAAGTGTAACAATTTAGAAAAGCACAAAAGGAGCTGAGAATATAATCTGGTGGTGGGACACCTATGTAGCATATCAGTTTCAATTTATAGTTACATTTATTTGTTATAATGCCTTATGTTTCACCTATTTTCATCAGGACTTTGGTTGAATATTAAATTTGTAATAAGTGAAATGGGAAAAGATTTAAGTTTAAAAATAAAAAAATGTATCTGAGAAATTAATCAGGTACAGACTAATTAATGACTGCTTTTCTTGGACTCTCACATAAAATTTTTCTGAAGAGCAAATTCTACCCACCTGTACACTTTTTTTCAACCCCTATCACCACCACTACCATCCCTGAATTGAACCAGAACCTCAGGCTGAGCGAGCACTCTGCCATTAAGCTATGCTCCGATCCAGACCCACAAATCCTGTTTTTAACTTTCTTCTTTCCTGTCTTTGAACTAAAACTAGAGAAAAGTAATATTTGAATAATGGCATTTTTATGGGTATCCAAAATAATTGTAGGTTCAAAGTCATAGAGTAATATTTGAGGAGCAAAACAAGTCTTCAGTTTTTAGATAAGTTTATTCAGCTGTTAGTAAGGTAGTACTTGTTCATTGTGAAACTGCATTGTGTAAAGACCATGTACATGAGGGTAGTCGCTTTTCATCTGCTGCCTAAGTTTCTGTTTGCCTCCCAGCAAGACTCAGGAACTTCATAGGCATTGTCTGTTTCTTGTTTCTTCATCAGAAAATAGATCAGTCGGTTACCTTAAGGACTTGTATATATACTAGTTGAGACCTCAGTATTCTACCACATAATTTAAAATATACTTTTAATTTAAAGATACTGAGTTCTGCCTCATTGTCCCCCAAATTCTTCGACTTTCTTGCTAGTCCCATATGCTGAATATAATACTTTGGGTTAGTAGGACCACCATTTTTCTTAGGGGCAGCAGAGTAGAGCAGTGAGGGCTGAGCATATGAACTTTCCAGAATCAGTCCTCCTGGAATCACGTATTGCTTCCACTTACTTTATCATCTCAAACAAGTTAGTTAACCTGTAGTAAATCCTGTCTGTGATGGTGCTAGTATTACCTTTTTTATAAGCTACTATATTGTATGTATAGGTTTGAAATATGGTAAAAAAAAATAATGTGTGAAATATTTGGAACATTGTGGCACAAAAAAAGCACAAAAAAAGTGACAGTTGTTGTTATTGTTTTGAAAATAATTAATCAAGCTAACAGTGAAGGCAAGCACTAATGTTTTCAGAAACAAGCTCACCTATGTGAACCAGTGTCATTTTCTGTCCACATAGAGCAAGAGTGCAGTGCACCTGCTCGATCGTGAGGCTGTACTGGGGGGAGACAGAGAACACAGCAGACATACCTAACTGCTACACTGATATTTATCATAAAAGTATATTTTACTAAAGGTGAATTTTAATTGTCGTTTGTTATTACACTGAAACATAAGTAACCTATGTATATTATAACTGGGTTGTGCCCATGCATTCACTTGTTGGAGGAGTATGTTGTTGCTTACTTTCTTTTTATTAATTATAAAAATTTGAGGGGGCTGGAGAGATGGCTCAGCGGTTAAGAGCACTGTCTGCTCGTCCAGAGGACCGGGGTTCGATTCCCAGCACCCACATGGCAGCTAACAACTGTCTGTAGTTCCAGTTCCAGGCAAACACCAAGGCAAATAAGTAAATAAATAATAAAGTTAAAAAAAAAAAAAAAAAAATTTGATTTTTTTAAAAAACAAGAAGCCTCGTGTTTTGATGAAATATATTCACTGCATCTGAAATTTCCTTGCCCTTTTTGGCAAATTTTTAGTTTGGAAAGCTAAGTTACATCATTTCTTTAAAAAAGAAAATAGTGTCAGTCTAAATCTGAGTTAAAATATCTCCTTTATTTTAAGAATTTTAAAGATTGTTTTTAAAGGCTTCTGAAAAGGCTAGGCCTACAGGGTTCACAAAGACACATAGTTTAAAAACTTAACTATTGTGGGGCCGTCCTAAATAATTTGTTTAAACAAAAAAAATTTACTACTTTTTTATATTTCAAAAAAGCAGTACATGGTCAGCTTATGGGTTGTTTAGTTGGTTGGTATTATTTGGTTTTTGTTTGGGGATTTGGTTGGCCATATGTGTCTATGTCTGTCTGGGTGTGTCTGGGTGTTTTCTTCTCCTCTGAACATATGAGATCTCCTGGGGTTAGCTAATATGATAGTGTTTTGAGTATTTCATTTATTTAGTAATAGAAAATTTTCTTGGCTTTTTAAATTTCCACTTTCCAAAAAGTGTTTATTGCCTTGTTCTCCCGTCTCAGAATTAGTCTTTCCAGTCCATCTTCCAGCCACTGTAATATAATTGTTTCACCTGCTCCATGGGCACTACTTTATACCATGGCTCATAGGCATGGATTAAAACTTGTCATTAATGGAGCCCAGTGTGGTGGTGCACATTTTTAATCCCAGTACTGGGAGACAGAGGCAGGCCAGACTGGTCTACACAGAGAAATCTTGTCTTGAAAAACAGAAAAACAGGGGCTGGAGAGATGGATGGCTCAGAGGTTAAGAGCACTGACTGTTCTTCCAGAGGACCTGAGTTCAATTCCCAGCAAAACCACATGGTGGCTCACAACCATCTGTGATGAGGTCTGGTGCCCTCTTCTGTAGAAAAACAGAAAAACAAAACAAAACAAAAAAACAAAAATGGATAACTGAATGTTACATGTTTTTGCCTTCACATTTTCAGTAATGTATTTGACAAGGAAGAAAATTGGAGACATTCTGATTTTTACTGAATATTCTTATTATCTCTTTCCCTCTTCCTTCCCTTCATTTTTATCTTCCTTTGTCTTTTTTTGTTGTCACTTTATTTTGTTTTGTTACTTTTTATTTCGTTTATTTATACTGCGTGCGTGTATGTTTGGGTCCATTGCATGGACATTTGTGAAGGATAGAGGAACCCCAGGTCCCCAGCAAGCTCCTTTACTCACTTTACCTGCTGGTGGCTCATGTGGAGGTGTTTGTTATGGGGACAGCGTCCTGCTATGTAACCTCAGGCTGGCATCCAGTTTGCAGTCTTCCTGCCTCAGTATTTCTAATGCAGGTATTTTTAGAGTTTGTATTAAAAGTTATTGTATAGTTAATCATGAATTTTAAGAATAACAGATAAAACTATAAAAATAAATAAATAAACTTGAAAAGATCACAGCTAGTGCTCCCAAAGAAGATTTGGTAGAAAGGTTAAAAGTTGCTCTGTCAAGAGTGTCATAGTCTGGAAAAACAGAAATTCAGACAATATGGAATTAAATATTACAAATAAATATTTGAATAAAATATCTTTCAGTTAAGAACACCAGGGCCCCTTTGTTATTTCTAGCCCATTCTTTTTCAAGTTTGACTTTATTAGTTGATTTTCTCTGTAATATTGTTCATAATGGTAATTAATCTTTTATGATTAGATAACCAAGAACACCTTTGTTTATAGACTTCAGAAGTTCTGAAGATTTATCATGTAATTAGAGAAAATAATACATCATGAAATACTATTAGAAATTATCAGAAATTCACACAAATGTGTTAGTTTAAAAAGTCTTAGTATTTATCAAGCTTGGAAAGGCTATACAAAGATCTTATTATTTGAAGTCAGGTCCCCATGAATTTACATTGTGCATAGCTTCCAGTTTATGAACATTCATATGCTATTTTCCAAGGATAGCATGTATCTATATACCTTGTGGTCATAGATTATGTCTTAAAAATAATGAATTCATACCGTGACATTTTGAATGAATTTTGAATGATGATTACATTCCCAGGTTAGTTAGGATTGCTACCCCACCCCTACTCCCCACCTCCCACTCCCCACCCCCAATCTATTAACTCCTTTGTACAGCATAATTACTAGTAGCAAAGTGATTGGGACTATGAGACATTTTATGTTATTTTGTAAGTAAGTACTTGAAGAATGAAATGTTGTTAAAATGGGTTAGGATTTAAGGCATAAGTATGTAGGTGTTCTATATATTGTCAAAATATCTAGTTTTCTGCTGTTTTTATTGTTAAGAATATCTTAAACAATGATATTCTATATACACAATTTTTTTAGCCCATGGGATTTCTGCTATTTAAAACCTCCTTGTAAAGTGTCTGCTAACATGCACACTGTAGACTTTTCTCTGCTAAGACTCCTTATCCTAAGCTAATGATTTAAGTACCTAGCTCAGAATTTTGCATATAATAGTCTTTATGGACAAAGCTTTCAAGTTAAAACTTACTTCTGTAAAATTTCTTTAATTCTTTATTCAGTATTTTTAATATTATCTTAGTAAAACAAAGATAACACATTTTGGTATTTTCTATATGCCTAGCAAAGCACTAAAGAGTGCAGTTTTTTTTCTTTAAGCCATTGTTAAGAGCATGGAGTTGAGCATTGGGATCCTGTGCCCACGGGATCTTTCCTATATTCTACATCCCTATATCATCCCTCGTTTCTTCTTTTGAGCTTCAGGTTGTTTGTTAATAGAGAGTCCTTTCTTACTCTTCATGGTTAACACATACATTAGAGTACTCAAGAGCTTAAAGAATCGTCAAAAGAAAGAGAAAGGAGAGAAAAACAATACTGCTAATTAGAGATTCTACTACAGTAGGAGAAACTTGTTTGTCCTTTAAAGCTGGGTGGGTGCTGCTTTGCAAGAGGAAGTTTTTGTAAGGGGAAGTTTTAGCTCCTCATCATTTTATTACATGTGGAGACACAGTCCTTCATTTTCATGTCTCCCCGTTGTTTCTTACAAAAATAATTGGAATGCCAGTCTTTATTTTTTACTTTAATAAATGGGTGTGTTTGGGGTTAGTAAATTTTACTTCTATAACTTGTATGTTTTTTCTCCATATAAGTACAGTTTTTGGAAGCCTGAGCAGCTATAATTTTCTTAAGTGGTTTATTAGTGGAATATCAGTTTATCCCAAACATTGACTAATTAAATGTTCTTTTAATGCTGACTTTGAAACTAGAAGTTCTCATAATTTCTCAAAAAAATTATTTGTGTTTACTCACACAGCAGAAACTCCTTATCCCTACTTTAATATATTGTCTTTTTTATTATGACAAAAATCTAAAAATCAAACTGTATTTTTATTATCATGGTAACTCAGGATTTGTTCCACTCATTTTATTGACTTACAGCTGTGTTTATTGGGAACACAGATGGGTCTTCTCTTGAGGTACTTTGAGCCATTTCCTTTGTAACTAAACATCTTTTCTTAAAGGTTCAAAGCAAGAACTGTAATAGGAATGAGACTCGGTGATTCAGTGATTCTATTAAAGTACCAGAATTGTCCGAGTTATTAGTTACTTTGTTAAAGGGAAAGTATGAATAATATTTTTGAAAATTTTGGGATTTTTTCCCTTACTATAATTTTTAGGTAATATATGCAAAATCTAAATATTGCCAAATTAATGACTTTATAAGATGATTGAGAAGGGGGTAAAAATGTTTCTAAAACATTGTTTTTGTGTCCTTTCACATTTATTACAAATCATAGAAAAAAAATGAGGAAATGTTTCCTTATATGTTTTTAATCTAGGTCCATCTCTTTCAAAGAAAATAAAGGTCAAATGAATGTCAGATTCTCGAGTAGTTAGGGTTTTTAATGCCAGAAACAAGGGAACATACTTACCAAACATGATTGTCAGGAGGGCAATGGGCATCACAAACAATCCAACCAGCAAGTCAGCCACTGCCAAAGACATTAGAAAGTAGTTGGTAGCATACTGTAGCCTTTTCTCCAGTGACACGGCCAGAATAACAAGGATGTTCCCACCAATGGTGGGTATTATCACCATGAGTATCAGCAGAGCTGCCCAGTGCACTTTATTCCCCTGTTCCTCAGCAGTCAGCTTCATTTCCTTTGTTATCGATTCTGTCTTTAATCCAGAATGGTTAGACAAGTTCAAGTGATCACATATATTCTGTAAAATGTGCTCAGGAGTTGTGTTTTGTTTAGACATTTTATAAGAGCAAACCATTCGCTGTTCTGTGCTTCAGTCCAGTTCCAGACAGTCGCAAGCATGGTCAATAGCTGAGCTCCTCATCTGCTTTTGCAAGGCATTGTACCCATGCCAGACATTCAGAGCCAAGGTTAGCTTATATTCCTTTTTTAAAGATTCAGGTTCTCCAAGATGGGAATGTACACACATCTGTCCATGTTTACCAGTAAGACATCCATATTTTTAGTCTTTTCTAGAGGCTTAGATTTCAGAAGACTCAATGAAAGACACCATAGATGTGGAAGGAAAAAAAGCACGTTAGTTTCTCATCTTTTTTGTGTATGTGTAATTTTAAGAGATGAATTTATCTTAACTTATTAACTTAAATATCAGAGAGTTTCCCCTATATACAAAGAGGTTGTGTAATTTCCAGAAAGCAGTAAAAAAAACACTAGAGCTAACTAAATATTCCCTCTTATATTGATAGGTTATATGCATTTGTGATAGTTCGGCCAGTGCCCACAAAAATATTGCATTTCTGATTTGCCACAGAGGTAATACAAGAGTAGACAGCACACTACATGCTATCTGACCCTTGAATACTTTCCCCTTTAACTTTAGAAAACATGCAAAATAGTGAATCAGAGCTCTAGATAGTAGTAAGTACTGGCACCCACCTGCTGAGACTCTAGCCCACCTAAGATCTGAGTCAGGATTTGCCAGCTGAGAATCTGAGTCTATGTAATCATCTGTCTGATGGGTTTGATTTAAATGCTTTTTTATGACTCATTTTGTAATTCCTTTAGTTGGAGAGAAAGTAGTTCAAAGTAGTACTAGCCAGGTACTTGCTTTTAGTAGTAACTACAGCTTTCTACAAGGCTTTAAATGTAATCACATAAGTCTGCTAAATTTGAGCCAGTGCTTTCCCTTACTCTTCCGAGTTCCTTTGAGAAGCACTTTATAAGAGGAAGATGAAGTTATTGTTCATTATACTCACAAGCCCCGCATTAAAATTGTCCTTTGTAATTTTTAATCCACTGAGTAGATATAAAAGACTATGGAAGCAGAGCTCCTGAAGATGAAAATGGAAACAACAAAAACCTAAGTTAGTTCCATATGTATTTGCTAACTACTTACCTCTGATCTGCACGTGTGTTCCCAGCGTGCCGCCGTCCTTGTGTCTGTTTAGTTGTCTGGCCTCTCCTGACATCCTCCTCTCGCCGACTACACAGGACTTCAGCACCGGCACTTGTGAGCAGTGAAATAAGTGTGTTGTGCAGCTGTCCGCCTGCCAGAGAGGTTATTTCCTCTTCGATACTGTCAATATTAGAACATAGCTGCTTTCATTGTAATTCATAAAACCACTTCTTAATTGTGTCCAAACAGTTCATGACCCTTATTCTTTTGCATTATGTTTGCTATTTAGGCAAAAAGTAATAAACTCTTACTTTAGCGTAAGATGATTTTATTTGGAATTAAGCCTCAGCTGTTTTTCCCTTTTAGGAAAAAAAGAGATGTAATCTAGATGTTTTGGAACTTGTAATTTCTAGCAGTGAGACAAGATTCTCATCCAGCTTTATGCCTTTGCTGTGAGCACAATTAATTTGCTAATGTCACTGCCTTATATAGAAGAGCACAGAAAGATCTGCATGCTACTTGTATACATAGATTTTGGCAGAAACTTTATCATTGCTCCTTTCTAAACAACCTCTGAATTTGAGAGCTGGTTCATTGGCAACTTCTTTTCCCACAGATTTTAATTAGGAAAAGTGGGGACTGGAGAGATGGTTCAGAGAATAAATCTTTTTTTTAAAGTGCTTAATGTATAGAAAAAACATTTCTGCCCATTTTTTAAAAGTAATTTTTTACAATTATGCTCTTGAAATTTAAACTATAAAATTGTCTTAGTATTAAAACTCTTAATGTTCTCAATGTTTCCTCTTTAAAGGGTCTTCATAGGTCCTTTGGAGTTTAGTTGCTTCTTTACATCTAGATTACTGATGGAATTTGTGACTTTTGTTTGGTTGGTTTGTTTTTGGTTTTTCAAGACAGAGCTTCTCTGTAACTGCCCTCCCCGGCTGTCCTGGAACTCATAGACCAGGCTGGCCTTGAACTCACAGAGATCCACCTGCCTCTGTCACCTGAGTGCTGGGATTAAAGGCATGTGCCACTACCACCTGGCAGGATTTGTGTATTTTTATTATGACATTTTTATACATGTTCATAAAGTGTTTCATCATACTCAGGTCCCCTACTTTCCCTTATCACTCTCCTGCTCCTGGTTATGGATTTCCTCTTCCCCTAAGTTCAGTTATTTACAGAGCATGGGCATCTCACCAGTGGTTATAGCACTGAAGAAAATGGTTTTCCCTTCCCCACCAACCATGAGCTCTGTATAACCCTCAAAATCTATTTCTTTTCTTTCTTCTTTTTCCCTTCTTTTGGATCATTATTCCTGTTTGGTTTCTCATAGTAGTTTTTGTTGATCTCTGTATTGTAATTTGATGCATTATTTTGTTCTCTGTACTTCCTAAAATTCTTAAAATTTTGTTACAGTTTTATCTAGTTTGTATGTGCAAGGTGTGAGGAGGAGTGTGTGTGTATCAGAAGACAGATTGCACTTGCCTCCTCCTTCAGTCAGGTGGGCCCAAGGTTCCTGACCTGCCAAACCATCTCACTGACCTGATTAATGGTTCTAGAAGCTTGATAGCATTCAGATCTGATTTCTTTTCTCATTAATTTGTCCATTTCTTAATTGAGAGCTAAGACTGATGGTTTATATAAGGTCTAATTGCTCTCATGATGTGCTAGCAGTCACTGATAATCGTCTTGAAATCCCTTGATTCCTTATAAATTACAAAATGATTATATAGTTGTATTGTGACTCCATTTACTGTTACTTTGAATTGTTATATACATATGTGTACAAAGATTACTGTGTACAAGTTGTGCTTTTGGTGTGTTTTGCATTGCAGTCTCTGCTTAGAAGCTCCTTTGTCCACTAGAGCTGTCTGCCAGAGCACTGACAAACCTGTGAAGAGCTTATGGCTTTATTGTGCTCTTCAAAAGAGATTAAGTGCCTAAACTAGTTTATTAGCGGCTGCCTTTTCTTGTCTAAACACTTGAGTTTTCTAAAGAATGTCAGAGCGCAGTGTTATTACACTAAAGCTGATAGGATTTTTGAAAAGTCTTCTGCATTTCTAGCTCTCACTACCAGTTTCAGTCTCAGCTGTAGTCAGCCAACAAAGCCCTGGGACAGCTCCTCGTGTATGTGTTCCCAGAATTGTTCTTTTCTAATTCTCATAATGCCATTCGAGGAGCAAAACACTTAAGGAAAGCTGTGTTGTAGCCTCTTTCAGGCAGCTTTCTACTAAAGGTGATGAGGGTGAGGTCAGAGTGCATTATACACGTGCATGAAAATAGGATGAAACCGAAAGGTTGGATGGAGGTGAGGCATTGGCTAAAGAATAGTATTAGGAGATCTTATTTATTCCTCCTACTATTTTTGGATGTAGATTATAAAATAGGTGAAGTTTTAAGGTAGATTTTTTAGGTAAAGTCTTTTCTATGAGTTAGTTTTCCCTGGAATATCCTACACTTGCTGCAACCAAGTGACAAATTGCAAAATTTTGTGGACCAGTGGTCCCTTGGAAAGTTACTAAGGAAATCTGTAGGTGATAAGCTGAATTCTAACCAGTTATCCGAATCCAGTTTGTTTGGTACTATTTTGAAAGAGTTACCCTCTCTTTATAGAGATCTGACTACAGCAATATTAGCAAACACCTGATTCTGATCCAGAGCCAGTTTATGGTTTTACTTTTAGATTTCGATGGTGACAGCATAGAGACATGTCAGCTCTCTCTAGCATGCACAAAGAGGAACAGATGATGTGTTGTGGGTGAAACAATTAAGGCTCAGTAGGTTCAGAGCTTGTCTCCCTGGTGATAAATAATCACCCTAGAATTGGAGCCCAGAACTTTCTGGTTCTAAGTCTATGTTCCCTCTATCTCAGTGAACTAAACACAAATAAACAAAATAATGGTTATTATGAGAGAAGTGTTTTAAGGGAGAGGATTGTTCTTTGGTCCTCTTTCTGATGTTGACTGAGGCCACAGTGATGTCTTTGATTAAAGATATCCAATTGGCCCTTAGATTCTTTTCAGTATGGTGCTTGGATTTTAGAGAGGCCAAGGGCCTTACAGGAGCTAATATATCTCAATTCCTGTGCATTGTGCTAAGCCTCTGACATCATAGCACTTAACCTAGTGATAATTATAAACTTGTAACTCTACCAGAGAAGTATTATGAAATTTGTTTTAAGATTTATTTATTCATTACGTATACAACATTCTGCTTCCATGTATGCCTACCCACCAGAAGAGGGCACCAGATCTCATTACAGATGGTTGTGAGCCACCATATGGTTGCTGGGAATTGAACCCAGGACCTCTGGAAGAACCACCAGTGCTCTTAACCTCTGAGCCACTCCTCCAGCATATTATGAAATTTTATACCTTCAAAACTTCCTTTGTGATTGCCCTGCCAAGAACAGTGTTTCTATCTGTGTATATGTATTACTAGCTTTTCCTCTGTTAGTGGAGAGATCTAGAGAATGGAGGGAAAAACTCCATATTCTAAAAGCTCTTGTTTTATTAGTATGATGTAATATAGTAGTTGTAGAAAATACTCAGTAAAGAAATAGTAGCTAGAAGCCAGAGTGTTGAAGCAAAGGAATTCATATGTGCAATTTATGGTTAGATGTCAGTGATTTGTATGCATCCCGTTCTTCAATTCTTGTTCTTGGAAGGTTTGTACAAATAGTGACATTGGCGGCAAGAAGACTGTTAGTTGTAAGAAAAGAGCTTTTTATTGAAATAAAATATCTGAATTTTGTTACTTATTTTAGTGTGCCATACCCACCCACATTCACTTTGTAGCTCTGGCTGGCCTCAAACTCATAGGTATCCTCTACTTTCAGAGTGATGAAATTGGAATATTTATACCTTTTGTGCTGCTCTAGAAATATCTAAATTCTCTAATAATAATCTAAATATCAAATGCCTTGTCTTATGTAACAAATGCATAGTACTCAGAAAGTAGGAAAGTGGGGGCAGAAGAATGTGCTACATGCCCTGCTTTGAAAGACACTAGGAAATAACCAGCATGCAAAGAGCTTGCTTGAGAAGTCCCTGATACAGTCCTCTTGCTCTGAGTGTAGAAAATGTTTCCACTGGCATTCTGTAGGAAATTTTTTTCCATAATTTTTGATAGTCTTACCACCTTATATGCCTCGATGGCTTTGAATTTCCTTTGTAGCACAGACTATGCTCAAGTGATAATCTTGCTCTGTTTTGCTAGTGCTGGGATTGTAGGTCTATGTCAACACTTTCATTCTGTGGAAGATTTGTAAATCTCCAACTTACCTGTTACATATTAATATTGTTTTTGAATCTTTAAAAAAAAAGGCAATAAAAACTGATTTAAAGTTCTTCCATTTTGGTTTGTAACATGTAGCCTATAATGCTGTCTTCTTTTTCTTTGTTTCCCATCAGAACGCCTGAACAATGTCCAAGTGTTGTTTCATTGTTATCAGAGAGTTACAACCCTCATGTGCGCTATGGAGCTGCAATGGCCCTGGGGATCTGCTGTGCTGGTACAGGAAACAAGGTGAGACCCAAAACCAGTGGTGTCAGTTCTTTCCTGGCAACAGGATTTTCTGCTGCAAAAAAATGAAACAGCTGTGAAAATAGAGATGCCGTGTGATTTCTGAGACTGAGCTCCCCACTCTGCTGTGTCACAGTCCTGCAGCCTCCTAAGGACAAACTGATGCTCATGGATAACCACTGAGACTGCTCTGCCATGTTACATGGATGTTCTCTCTGCTTTATTTAGTACTATGGAAATTAAGATTGCTATCTGAAGCTACCCAAAATTAACTGATTTTTTTGTTATTTTTAATTATATGCATATGTGCATGCCTGTGTATGGTTATGTTTACGTGAGTGCAGGTGCTATGTAGACCAGAGGCATCAGATTTCTCAGATGGCTGTAACATTCAACCTTGATTCACAGCTTTGATAAAATCATCTCAAATAGTATACATATATCTTAGGTACCTTGGGTGGACCTTTCTTTTAACTTAATTTTTTTTTATGTGTTTTGCCTGCTTGTATGTCTGCATGCCACCCATAAGTAGTGCTTGTGGCAGCCAGAAGTGGGCATTGGATCGCCTGGAGCTGGAGTTACAGATCAGTTGTGAGCTATACATGGGTGCTAGAATTGAACTCTGGTCTTCCAGAAGAACTCTAGTGCTCTTAACCACTGAGCCATCTCAGGCCCAACTTGATTGACTTTTTCCTCTAATAAAGAGTGTTTGTATTAGATAATGCCCCTCGCCCCCAGTGCATCTAACACACATCATTGATATTCCCTGTGCATTCACAAACATCATTTAATGCAAAAAAAAGAGTTCTTATTGTGCAAATTCTATTTGGTATTATGTTAAAAACCCAGAGCCAGATATCGGAGAAAAGCTGAAATACTAGAGAGATAGAGAAACAAACCATGGCTACTTCTCACTCAGCCAGCTCTTCAGGCCCATTTCCACAAATCCTCTGACTCCAAACCTCTCCAACCTTAGCTGAAAAGAGAAGTGGCAGGCCAAAGGAAGGAGTCCTGCCTCCTCCAGCCTTGTCCACCCCCCACCCCCCCAGCTATCTCACTTCCTGGTTCAACTTTCCTAGTGCTAGGATTAAAAGTATGTGTTTCCCAAGTACTGGGAGCAGAAGCATAGGATCACAAGTGCTGAGATTAAATGTGTGCCACTACTACCTGGCTCTGTTAGGCCTTGAACTCACTGAGATCCAGGGATCTCTGCCTCTCTGGTGATGGAATTAAAGGTGTGAGTCACTACTCCCTGACCTTCCTGGTTTGGCTCTGTGGGTGGCTCTGGCCTCTGATACTTCAGACTGTTTTTACTAAATATACAATATATCACGACAGGTTCTGAATTTCCTTTGGGCTGATGAAGACAGCTTAACAGGTATAGGTATTTGTTACCAAACCTGGCAAGCAGCCTGAGTTCAGTATCTAGGATGTGTATGATGGAAAGAGATGACCAGTTCCTACAGGTTATGCTCCATGTGCATACTGTGGCGTTTATACTCACACAAGCTCAGGCACTCACACACACACACATGCCCATACACCAATAAATTAATTTTATTAAAAGAATTTTTAAAGATGGGGCTGGAAAGATGACTCCGTTAATATGCTCAGTTAAGAGCACTGGCTGTTCTTCTAGAGGACCCAGGTTTGATTCCCAGCACCCACATGGCAGCTCACAACTGTGCATGACTCCTGTTCCAGGGAATCCAATACCATCACATAAACATATGTGCAGGATGCTGTGGGATTATACTCTTGTACATTGTAAATATTTGTCCCTTCAACTGGTTTAATGAAACATTGATTGGCTAGAAGTCAGACAGGAAGTATGGGCTGGGCTACTAGACTAAGGAAACTCTAGGAAGAGGAAGAGCAAAGCAGAGATGCCAGGCAGAGGAAAGAAGATGAAAATACTGTTCTGAGAAAAGGTACTAAAACAATTGGCTAATCATGGGTTAGGTTAAGAGTAAGAGTCAGCAAGTAATATTCCTGGGCCATAGGAATCCCAGCGTGTAATTATTATAAGACTTTGTGTGATTATTTGGGACTGCTGATCTGGATCTCAGGGATAGACTGGACCAGAAACTTTTTACTACAGCAGGCAAAACGCCAATACACATAAAAATAAGATAAATATTTTCTAAAAAGCAATTTTTCAATCCATTCCTTCTCTGCTGGTGTTTTATCCCAATCTGGTTGTCCTGCTTTCCCCTCCCTCTCCTCTCCTCTAGGCAGAGTCCTGCCATGTTGCTCAGACTGGCCTCAAATTCAGAATCTTGCTGCTTCAGCTTCTCATGCTGCAATGACAGGATTACATCACCATATCACCATAACCAGCTTCCAGTTCTGTTTTTATAAACACTCATTGCCACATCACATACTTTTTTACTATTTAACTTAATATCTTATGTCCCCTCCACTGAAACATAAAATTTCTGTGAGCAAAATGTTCATTGCTAGAATGGTAATCATAATTGGCACTTGATTTATTAGGGAGGGAATTTCCTATGTACACATAGACAGGCATAGTACACATATCTCTAATCCTAGCACTTGGGAGGTGGAGGCAGGTAGATCTTTCTGAACTCAAGGCCAAGTTCCAGTCAGAGGACAGCTTGCCATATAGTGAGGCCCTGTTTCCCACCTCCCCCCAAAAAAAGGAAGGAAGGAAGAAAAAAGTTGAGGCTGGAGAGATGGCTCAGAGGTTAAGAGCACTGACTGCTCTTCTAGAGGGCCCGGGTTCAATTCCTAACATCCACATGGCAGCTCACAACTGTCTCTAACTTCAAGATCTGGCACCCCCACAGAAATGCAAGCAAAAACACCAATGTACATAATATAATAAAAATATTTTTAAGAAGAAAAGAAAAAAAGTATCAGGCTGGAAAGATGACTCAGTGGTTAAGAGCACAGGTTGCTCTTGCAGTGGATCATAATTTGGTTCCCAGCACCTCCATCAGGTAGATCACAATTACCTTTTAACTCCAGCTCTGAGAAATCTATACCCTCCTCTGTCCTCCAGAGGTACCTGAATTTATGTGCACATACCCACCCCCACCTTTACATACATATAATTAAAGTGAAATATTTTTTTAAAAAATACTATGTTCAGCCAGGTTGTGGTGACATATGCCTTTAATCCCAGCACTCAGGAGGCAAAGGTAGGTGGATCTCTTGAGTTTGAGGCCAGCCTGGTTTATAGAGTTCCAGAGCAGCCAGAGCTACACAGAGAAACCCTGTCTTAAAAAAGAAAAAGGAAAAAAAGTATCTTCATTTTTATTAGCGAGATTATTAAGTATGTATAAGAATTTTCTTCTTTGTTATAGGTGGAGAGTATACATACATGCCACTGTACATATGTCAGGGTCAGAGGACAGCTTGCAGGAATCGGTTTTTCTGTGTGTGGGTCCTGGGAATCAAACTCAGGCTCCTTGCCCACTGCGCTGTCTCACTAGCTGCCTCTTTTTCTTATATACATATGTTTTATAAACAAAGGCAGGATACCATTGGATAATTGCCAAGCAATTTTCCTCTTAGGGTTTTAATTTACATTTATGACAGCTTTCATAAGTTAAATACAAATTGGATCTTTTTCTTTCCATATTATTCTAAACTTAATATGATATCTAGGAGCAAATGTTCTTTGAAACATGGCATCTGACAAGTTAATACAATGAAAATTTTTATCACTCATACCAAACAAGTCTGCTTTATTTCTAGATAATTTGTGTGACCTAAGTATCTGAGGTTTGGCATTTGATTACTTTTATTTAAGAAACTTAGCTGGGCAGTCGTGCCACACACCTTCAATCTCAACTCTCAAGAGTCAAATGGATCTTTCTGAGTTAAGGTCAGCCTGGTCTACAGAGCAAGTTTCAGGATAGTTAGGGTTACACAGAGGGACCCTGTGTCAAAAAACACACAAAAAAAAAGACAAAAAAAAATTTAAACATTTTCATAATCTAAAGTATCTCTGAAAGTGGTTGATCTGAAAATACAGCCATCTCAACTTCACTTAAAGTTTTGTGTTTTTGTTTGTAATGATTTCAGGAAGCAATTAATTTATTAGAGCCAATGACAAACGACCCTGTGAACTACGTGAGACAAGGGGCCCTGATAGCTTCAGCTCTCATCATGATCCAGCAGACTGAAATCACTTGTCCAAAGGTGAGCAGAGAAACTCCAGAAGGGGGTGGTTGGACTTTTCCTTAGTAATTTATCTTAGTCACTGAAAGTAAGAAAAAGCACATTTAAGAGCAACAGGCTAGAATGTTGTAATTATATAATTTTTCTTGATGTATGTTTTATAAACTTAAGGTGGTTTTGTTAAGTTTATAACATGCTTAAGAAGTTATAACTCATGATGTAAAATAATAAAATCAGTTTTTGGTTTTAGTATTTTGTTTTTGCTCTTCGTGTGATTTTAAATAGATGTAACAGGACTGGCTCGGTACCCTGTTAGAGAATGAAAATTCAAGTAGTCTGACTTTTCTGCCCCAGCCTTTCTACCTTTACTTGTGTGTATATCCAACCTTAGTCTTTTTTTTTTTTTTTTTTAAAAAAAAACTTTATTTTATTTATTTATTTATTTGCCTTGGTGTTTGCCTGGAACTGGAACTACAGACAGTTGTTAGCTGCCATGTGGGTGCTGGGAATCGAACCCAGGTCCTCTGGAAGAGCAGACAGTGCTCTTAACCACTGAGCCATCTCTCCAGCCCCCCAACCTTAGTCTTAAAAGAATGCATTCTTAACCCTCCTAGGCAATTCTAGGCAGGGTATCAGTGACTCAGGAAAATTTTAAAGTAGCTCATGGTGCTAAGTGCTTAAGCTAATGACTAATACCAGTCACTTTTAGATGTCAGATTCAGTGCATAATGACCGCTGATCATGAATCCTCCATGTGGTCCCTCTGTATTCTGGATCTATGCTGAGGAAAAAGACAGCCTAATTGTCCAAGGAGGTGGTCCTTATAGGCTGAGCCTCCTGTGGATTAATCCTAACAGATTTTGAGACCCTTATTTAAAACTCCCCCATGACATTCTGTTATATCTCATATTAGTCTTTACTGTGCAGTGCTGCTGGACACAGTCAAAGACTTACTCTGTTAAGAACAGAAAGTGCATGTGTATTATTTTGTATATTCTGAAATTATCTTGCTTGATGTGTTCAGTAGAAATGTCAGCCACTAATAGTGTGTAAGGTGGCACCTACCTGTGATCTTAGGACCTCAAGTTTTAGCACTGCCTTGGCTACAGGTATTTCAAGACCAGCCTGGACAATTTAGTAAAGACCCTAACTCAGTATTAAAACAGATGAGGTGGGGGTGAGTGGGTCTTAGTGGTAAAGTTATATGTGTTGGCTTAATCTCCAGTACTGAAAAAGAAAGAAAAAAAATACTTAGCCTGTGCCCATAATATCATATTTTGATTTTTAGAGCATTTAGCAGCCTTGAATTGATGTGTGTATATCTGGGAAGCAGTTAAAAATAAAACATTAGTAACAGAGAAAAAAATGTTGATGCCAGGTGTGGTAGCAACTGCAAGTAGTTGCAGCACCTAAGCTGCTAAAACAGGGATGTCACGTGGCTGGTCTGGACAACATAGTGAGACCGTGCCTTAATAAATAAAATAAATAAATAAGTAGGAGAAGAAACAGAAGGGGCCAGGCCGTTGGCCTCAGCAGCAGGCATAGAACAAAGCAGAAGAAAGTCAGGAAAGAGCAGTGCACTTGCCAGCCTCTATAGCATCCTGCTGCTCTGTCTGCAGAGCTATTGCACTTAGACACTGACTTCTCATCCTGATTTTTTTTTTCAAGAATTGCTAATATACTATGTCTTCTAGAACATAAACATCTTGCAAACACAGACCACATTTCTTCGTGCCTTAAATATAGCAGCTATCATATGAGGAGCTTTTATTTCTGCTTTTGATGTTGCACTGTGCTTTTGGAGGTTATCCAACTGAGCAATGTCATCAAAGAATGTACCTCCTCAAATCGTCATATATAAATATTTATCTACTTGGACCTCACATATTGCTTTTACATTGTTTCTATTGTCAACTAGACAAAAGTTTAGCCAACTTCGTATTCTGGCTATAGAATTTTATTGATTAAATCAGATGTGGAAGCTACGGAGATGGCTCATCAGGTAAAAGTGTTTGCTATGTAATAATGAAGACCTGAGTTTGGGCCCCAGCATCCATGTAAGTCACACATAGCCACAAATGCACCTGTAACTCCAGCACTGTGAGGAAAGAAATAGGAGGATCTCTGAGATTACAGCTGCCAGTCTGGCTCCAGGTTCAGTGAGAGGCTGGAGCGCCTGGTACTCTTCTTTGGCCTCCATGCGTATGCCATGCACACACAATAATAAATACACTACTTAATTAAATGAAATTGGTATGGTGGTAACTGATTATAGTCCCAGAAGCTCAAGGCCAGCCTACATCAGTAAGTCTGAGGCTGTCCTGGGCTACATAAGATCCTATCACGAGGGTGGGGGGGGGTAAGAAAGAAAAGGAAGAAAGGAGAGGTAAAGTAAGAGGGAGAGAATGAACTTCAGAATTTCAGAGCCAGGCATGGTGGCAAATACTTTTGATCCCAGCACTTGGGAGGCAGAGGTAGCAGATTTCTGGGTTCAAGGCCAGCCTGGTCTACAGAGCAAGTTTCAGGTTACATAGAGAAACCTATCTCAAAAAAAAAAAAGAGGAGGAGAGAGAATTTTAGCATTTTTTTTAGTAGTCATAACCTCAAAGTAACAGTAGCAAAATCCTTTAAAGTAGAATAGGGTAAACTAGTTTTTGCTTTGTGTTGTAAGAGGTTTTTGGCCTGGATTCTTGGGTCTTGTCTTGAGGTTTTGACTCACTGACAGGCAGTCCCACTGTCTCCCAGAGACATATAGATGCTTATATTATTTTTTTGTTGATTGACTTAGGACCAAGGCATATAACTTGTTAACTCTTTTATCTTAACTCAGTCTATGAGTTTGTTTAGTTACGTGGCTTGTTATTTTTTTTTAGAGCAGTATTTTAGGGGTTTTTGTGTGTGTGTTTGTTGTCGTCTTTTTGTCTTGTCTTTGTAGCATCTATCTTTGGTGTCTTTTTTGATGTTTTTAGAGTTTTTCTTAGTCTATTAGCCTCCTCTATATTTTCTGTCTGTCTTCTGACCAGTCAGCTTTTTATTAAAGCAGAAGGAGGGACAACTATTTGTAAGGTGCTGTAATTCCACTACAGCTTTGTTTTTAAATTGACTTTAAGAAATGTCACATTTAGAAGAACAAAGTATAGTAGTTTAAGTAATTGATTTAAAAAAACAATATTTATTTATTTGTTATGTTTGCAGTGTTCTGCCTGCACACCAGATCTCATTCTAGATGGCTGGCTGCTGGGAATTGAATTCAGGTCCTCTGGAAGAGCAGCCCTTGCTCTTAACCACTAAACCATGTCTCCAGCCCAAGTAATTGATTTTTTCTTCAAATAATTACATATTATTGATCTTGAGTAGAGTCTTAACTTGTATGAACAAATAAAGTAGTCTCCTATCTTCACTTGTATCAGAATAATGAATGCTGATCAAGAACATTTAAGTAGTGCTAGCAGGATGGCTTGGTGGACAAAGGCACCTGCCAGCAAGCCTGAGCTCTATCCCTGGCTCCCACTTAGTGCAGGGGAGAGCTGGCCCCTAGAAGTTGTCCCATGACTTCGACATGTGCCTTGTGGCACTTGAGCCCCCACACACATACAAACACAAAAGACAAATACTATATAGTAAAAATAAATTTTGAAAATAAAAATTGGGGGCTGGAGAGATGACTCAGAGCACTGACAGTTCTTCCAGAGGTCCTGAGTTCAATTCCCAGCAACCACCTGGTGGCTCACAACCATCTATAATGAGATCTGGTACCTTCTTCTATATACTGTATACTTAATAAAATAAATAAATTTTAAAAAATAAGTAAATAAAAATTGAAATGTACATAGAGCTGCTAGCTCTGCAATTAATATAAATTGAGTGGTTAAATGTAAATGTTTACATACTACAAAAGCAAATTTAGGTCTGATAATATCTATGATTATTTTTTTTTTTTATTGAGTCTTCTTTTTTTTTTTTAACTTTATTTATTTATTTATTTGCCCTGGTGTTTGCCTGGAACTGGAACTACAGACAGTTGTTAGCTGCCATGTGGGTGCTGGGAATCGAACCCGGGTCCTCTGGAAGAGCTGACGGTGCTCCTAACCGCTGAGCCATCTCTCTAGCCCCCAATATCTATGATTTTTAAAGAGAACAAAATTTTCAAATCCCCAAAGTTCTACATTTTCAAATCATTACATGAAATTAATGGAAACAGCTCAAATGCAAACATCAGAGAATTACAAATTATATCCTTGGGCTGGAGAGATGGCTCTGCAGTTAGGAGCACTGGTTGCTCTTCCAAAGGACCGGTTCAATTTCCAGCACCCACACACTCAAAACCACTCCAGTCCCAGTGGATCTAATACTGTCTTTGGGCTTCCTTGGGCACCAGGCACACACATTGTACAGAGATTTATATGCAGGCAAAACATCCATATACATAAAAATGATTAAAAGTAGAATAATTACACTCCTTCCTCCAAGAAATGACCTTGGATATTTTATAAGATTCATAATGGAAATCTGAAGTGTTTGTGTAATATGATGTCATAGTTCTAACACTTAGCCTACACACTGTACTCTCTAGTAATTCTTTACCTTGTTTATATCAGCTTCCCACTTGTTCACACCCATAAACATAAACCCAGGATCATAGGCACACTTCAGTATTATAACAGACAGAATTTAGAAAGTTTTAAGTGCACATTTAACCTTTTAATGGGTTCCTGTATCTATTTCCTCTCACAAACCTCTTTTCTTCATGAATCATCTGTTGTTTGTCTTGTTAAATGAAATTCACCATTAACGGTTTATTTGGACATTTACTTAGTAATAAGATAGTACATAAAAAGATAAAAAATAAATAAATATAAAAATAAGCTCTCAGGATGGAGGAGGTGATGGCTCATCCATTAAAAGTCCTTGCTGTTCTAATAGAGGATCCAAGTTCAATTCCCAGTGTCCACATCAGGCAGCTTACTAATCTCCCTAATTCCAACTCCAGCATTTCCAGAGCTCTGTTCTGGCCTCTGAGGATACACACATACACATAAACAAATAATAAAGTAAATTTAGAACTAATAATAATGAAATATAGTGCTCTTCTTTCCTTAATGTCATTTAGCCTGTGGTGTGCACAGAATCTCCTTTGACAGCTGACGAGTATGTGTTGTCCCACCATTGACAAGTACCTACCTGTATTAGAAGTGGGATCGTGTTTAGCCACGCTTGTTAAACTCCTTACTTCTAAAATGAAGTTACAGTTGTGTTAGATGAGGCTTCTGTTGGCTATCATGATTCATTGGGAATGAATCCAAAGAATTTTAATCTTTTTCTCTTAACCGAAAAATAGCATTTCTCCTTCCAGGAATATAAGGTCACCATTCAGAATGTGATAAATATTTTAAATGCATAATTTTATACCAGAGAGGTGGATCAGCATATACAGGCACCTGCCACCAAGCCTGATGACCTGAGTTCAGTCCCTGAAACCACACTCCCAACAGATGTTCTCTGACCTCTACACACACATATACACATACACACACACAAAATGTTCTTTTTTTTAAAGCTAGAACTAATTTTTTTATTAATGTAAGTTAAGGAAGTGAGATTTTAAATACTCATTGCTGTAAAAAATATATTTATAAGCCTAAAATTTTATAAGATATAAGATGCTATCATAGCTGGGTGGTGATGGCAAAGGCTACATAGAAAATCTCTTCTTAAGAAAAAAGATACTGTCATATAGTTAAAATAGTAAAATTGAGATGAGAACTGAAAATATATGAAATTGTGACAATAAGTTTTATTAGTCATTTTTGCATGGCTGTGAACAAACTACCTCATGTAAACCATCTGGACTCATAGTATTGAGAAATTATAATTCACCATAGGAAAAAAGACATGGCAGAGTGACTCTGTGGTAGCAAGAGTATTGGATGTTTACATAGCAATGGACCAGGTAGTGGATAGACTAGAACCAAGGGTATAGCTATAACCCAGTGGTTCTCAACCTTGGGTTTCAACATCCTACATATCAGATATTTACATTACAGTTTATAATGGTGGCAAAATTCCAGTTATGAGGTAGCAATGAAATAATTTTATGGTTGAGGGTCACTACAAGATAAGGAACTGTATTAAAGGGTCACAGCATTAGGAAGGTTGAAAACCACTGCTGTAACCTACAAAGTCTTCTCCCTAGTGACCTACTTTAGCTAGCTACAACCAACCTCCTAAAGCATCACCACCAAGAAACCAGTGATCAAAATATGAACAACAGAGACATCTCAGATTGAAGCCATTACACAGTGAAGTCAAGAAATTATTAGTAAGAATGATTTGAAAGAAAAATAAGGATCATTTTTATTTTAGATATGTAGAATTTGGAGTGACAGCAAGTCATTTAGAAAGAAGAAGAGTATATGGGACAAAGACAGAACTGAGCAGAGATGTATGAGGACTAGCCATAAAGAAATTAAATTCATAGCCCTCTACAGTTACAAAATCCAGAAAGGTTTGAAAACTTACAGGTTCGCTTTTTAAGGACAAATAGACTGTAAAATCTGACCCAGTAATGAGTCGTCTGTTTCCTTTATCTCTCTTTGTCTGCTAGTTCAGAAGTGTTAATTTGGTTATAGAATATTGTTCCACAACCTACCAGAAATACAAGGTGTATGTCATAATGGCTTTTTAAAAACTATATATATATGAGTGTTTTCCCTACATACGTGTCTGTATGCCACATGGGTGCCTGATAATTGGAGATGCCAGAAGAGGATCAGAGCCCCTGGAACTGGAATTACAGAATGACCCTGTGAGTGCTGGGAATTGAACCCGGGTCCTGTGAAAGAGCAGTAACTGCTCTTCACTACTGAGCCATCTCTCCAGCCCTCATGTTAGTTTTTTAAAACTGAACTCCAAATATATCTGGCCTCAAGGACCTCATGGAAAGAATTACAGTTGTGTAGTTTAGGTTCTAAACACAGCTGTCAAAGAAAAAATTAAAACTTGCAAACTGGTTCCTGATACGCAGATAATTTCTGTAGCCAGAATGAAGTAGGAAGAAGGGATGGGGCATGCTCTGCAGAAGAGACAGTTCTTTCCTGATTTTCTAATAGTATAGGGTACAAAGGGCGGTGCAGAACATGATGGATTCTTAAAATGCATGATATTAGAAAGAGTAGATTTGGGGCTGGAGAGATGGCTCAGCGGTTAAGAGCAACGTCTGCTCTTCCAGAGGACCCGGGTTCGATTCCCAGCACCCACATGGCAGCTAACAACTGTCTGTAGTTCCAGTTCCAGGCAAACACCAAGTCAAATAAATAAATAAAGTTTTTTAAAAAAAAAAAAAAGAGTAGATTTTAGAAACATGTACATTTTAGAACATATGGGTCACAGAATAGCCTAAATTTTAAGTTAGTATTTTCCACAAGCTCTACTTTTTTTGAGGGGGGATGTATTACCATTCTTTTTGTTCTGTGGTTTTTGAGACAGATTGCTCACTATGTAGTTTATGCTGGCTTCCGCTCTCAAGTGTCAGGGTTGTAAGTCTGCCTCTTTGGTTGGCCATGGCACTGTCATATTCTGAACAGTAAAGTTAAGTTAGAAAACCATAGATGGTAACATTGTATTTAAATTTTCCTTTGTAACGTATACACAGTATTTTGTCCAATATTTATTTATAAGTTCATGAGGTATTTTTTAGCCTTTGGCATATAAAATTTCCATCCTATATAAGGTGATATAAGTATTCATCTAAAATAATTTCAGAATCAAAGGAAATTTGATCTGTTGAGCCAGAGTAGAAACATCAAACTTAGGATACTTAAAATCAGTTGTGAATTCAATGATGATTTAATCATGTTGGATTTTATAGCTTTGAAAGAGATGAGGCTGGAAGTACATTACTTATGCATTTTATTCCCCAAGTATAGTCTATTGCTACCTGTGAATAAAACTGAGAATCATCTTTAGGGAGTGTTTTGTTGGCAGTGTTTAGGTGGCAGAGGCAATAGTCCAGAGGGTGTTAAGATTCTGCCTCCATAAGGCATCCTGCATACTGAAGTATGAACTGCCTCATGTTTATGTGACCACAGATTGCTTCCCATAGTCTTTAGAACATGGATGAGGTAGGCGCTATAATCCTCAAAAGAGGAAACTAAAGCTAGTGAGTTGTTCCAGCCACTAGGGAGGCTTCAGAAAAGGATCATTTGTGTTCAGGAGTTCAAGACCTGGACCACCTTATAACAAAACCCATCTGAAAAGAAAAGGGACACAGACAGACTAGTATTTTACCCAAATGGCTTTCAAGAACAGAGAGAGTCATATGCCAGCGCTGCCTGATTGTTATTCAGCCAGTGTCCCACTGTAGCCTTCAGACCAATACGGAAAAGAGATTCTGAAGGAATGTGCTCAATTCATTATATTGGGGAGTTTCTTGAACAAGCAGACTTCTTACTGAGTGCCTATCATTTGAAAGCATTATTGGTAAAACAAGGAAGTATAAGACATACAAGAAGCATAAGATAATGTTCTATCTCTACCCAAACACTTAAATAATTTTATTCATTAAAAATATTATATAAGCATTTTTATGTGAAAGTAAATATAGGAATTTGAGAAAAATACTAATGCATACAAAAAATACTGGTAATCTCACTCTAAGTTGAATTATAAGACTATTGATTTTGACCAAGTGTCCAGAATCTGATGTGTGTTTAGAATGTACCTCTTTAATGTTTGTGAATACACTCACACTCTGAGAGAAGGTCTGTGCCTATTAGGAGATCAGCTTGGTTGACAGTAAGCAGTGTAGCTGTAATTCTAAGTGTAGCAAAAGCCTTCGTGTTGCTTGGATTGTTTGGGCCTCTGACTGGCTGGTGTAGAATGAAATCTTATTCAGTATTCCCTTGAGTCTGAATCACCCAGTGGAAGAACTGAAAACAGCTAGTGCTCTAACACTAGGAAGTAAGAACTGATTTCAAGCACAGAATGGTTATGCCTTCACATCTCCCTCTTCTAAATGTCTTGAATTGAGAGCTGAGTCTCAATACCATTAACACAGTTGATTGGGTGTTCTTTAATGGCACAACAAATGAGCAGAGTTAAACCTTTTTTTTCTCCTTCCTTCTTCAGGTTAATCAGTTCAGGCAGCTGTATTCCAAAGTCATCAATGACAAGCATGATGATGTCATGGCAAAATTTGGCGCTATTCTGGCCCAAGGCATACTGGATGCAGGTACATGTTCTTAGCGCTTCCAGATGTATTGTGTAAATCTAATGAAACAGCTAATCTGATGTTCTGTATGACATCATGCTATTAAGTCTGAAGCAAATTTATTCCAGGGTGGAACTTGAGGAGTGTATGGTTTCCAGACACAATTTGCATTTATTCAGGCACAAACATACACATTGAATGCTAATCCCCTGCAATCACATACACACTGTTCCCTTTTGCCTCCCTGCTGAAGAATGAACCTAGAACATCAAACATGAAATGTAATTATGCTACTGAGTAACTACATAGCACCCTATCTCAGCCTTCCAATCACTGGGATCATGTGCCACTACCTCCTACAAAAATCCAACTCTTTAATTGATGGCTTAACCCTTCACTCTGATTCACTGGCTTTCAAGCTGTGTTTCTCTGAACTCCCTACATGGGTAGTCTGGAGCATGTGGCAAGAGTCAGAACAGGGTGGGCCTCAGTCCATTTGTCCTCTCACAGTACAAACTCATGATCAGAATCAGCTGGTTTCATTGTTTATCATATTCTTCCTCAGAAAATGTGTTGAATTAAGAATTAAATATTATACTTTCCTTTTTGTGAAGCTGGAGAATTGGCTGTGTGGTTAAGAGCACTTTATACTCTTACAGGGGACCCAAGTTCACTTCCCAGCACCCACATCAGGTGGGTCACAACCACCTGTAGCTTGAGTTTCAAGGATTCAACACCCTCTTCTGTCTCTGTGGGCATCAGACACCCACATGGTACATATACATACATGTTAGCAAAACACTCATACATACAAAATAAATCACTAAGCATGGTGGTACACCTTTCATACTAGCAGTCAGGAAGCAGAGGCAGTCTGTTTTTTGTGAGTTCAGGGCTAGCCTGTTCTACATAGTGAGTTTCAGTACAGCTAGGGCTACACAGAGAAACCCTGTCTCAAAGAAAAAATCAAAAATAACAACAACAAAATCACCAGCTGCTTCCCTAGTGCAGTACCTAGAAGTGCTTATTTTCATCTTAATGGGTTACTGAGCTCATGGTTTTTCTCTTTTTCTGCAGGTGGTCATAATGTCACGATCTCCTTACAGTCCAGGACTGGGCACACTCATATGCCTTCTGTGGTTGGCGTTCTTGTTTTTACACAGTTCTGGTTCTGGTTTCCCCTTTCACACTTTCTGTCATTGGCTTATACCCCTACCTGTGTCATTGGCCTTAACAAGGACTTAAAGGTAAGTTTGAGTCCTGAGCTTTGTGGGATATCCTTATCATAGAAACACACACCCCACTCCACCCCCCATTCATAAAGATTCTTGTGAAACTGGAAAGATGACCATTGTGGGTAGCACATTTCCATTCAGCCTGAGTTAGTCCTTAGCCCTTACAAAGTAGAGTGTGTCTGTGGAAGCTTTGAAAGAAAAGTTTACTGGCTGTGTAATCTAGACCAGTCTTTTGAGAGGGAATGATGGGTTGGAGTGCTTAATACAAAAATAGGAAGAGATTTTTCAAGCCATTCTTTGTATTTTGGTTTGTTTTTTTGTTTTGCAACTTTGTAGCCTTGACTGGCCTAGAATTCACTATGTAGGAGTATGAGGGCTGGCCTTCACATTGAGACCTGCCTGCCTTTGCCTTCAGATACTTGAAATAAGGGCATGTGCTACCATGTCTGGCTAGTATTTTTGGTTTTGGGGGTGGATAGAGTCATTCTGTGTAGGTCAGTGATCTTTGAACTCAGGATGCCTTTGCCTTAACCTCTGGAGCTTGGGATTCCAGGCCTGTGCCACCATGCATAGCCACATTCAGCCCAAAAGCAGCAAAAGGTTCAACACAGTTCAGAAGCCAATGTTAGTTCAAACTTTAAGAGTCTGACCCTGAGTAGTTTATTTGAGGCATACTTAAGCAGGGCACAGTTTAGTGAAAATTTTCCTGACAATAATTAACTCAGTCACGTGTGTACAGCAAAGCTATGACTACATCATAACTCTGTAAAGTACCTGTCTTCCATAAAGATATGTTCAGTAGATTGACTGAGAAAAGCAAGCTCTTGATAAGGGTCTGGGGAAGATCCTGTGTGGTCTCAGCTACACAGGTAGCACAAAGGCTATTAACCACATCCACTCCCAGCCTTCTGGGTGGAAAACATTATACATCTCTCTCTTTAAAGAGACAACCCTCGTGTTTATCTTTACTGGTTCCCCTAGTGTTTATCTGTGAGTACAAAGACCTCCTTGCCTACTTAACAAAGAATTGTTAGTTAAGGAAAAGAAACACAAGGAATGTCCCTTTAGTAGTGGCAGGAAACAAGACGAACAGTTAGGAACCGGAATCGGGGGAGTCTGATGGACCAAAATTGATCACAAAGGCTAAAGCGTTAGCGGCTACATGCCTTATCATCATAATTTTCAATCACATTTTTAATGGGGTTTGTGATTAGGTTTTTCTCAGTCCTATGACCTGATGATTCATGTTGTTCTTCTTTAAAGGTTAAAGACTTTGGGAACTTTAAATACCTCTTACATTCTGTCATCACTACTGTTTAGATGTTTTGTTAAAATTTTTAATGGAAAAGTTTTAAGCTCAAATTTGTCGTAATTAATTTCTTATATCAGTATTTCATCATAGCTATACAACTAGTTATTCTTCATTAAGTATTTTAATATTAAAACTGCTCACAGCATCTTTATTTCTCAAAATAATAGTATTTTGTTTTCCTAATCCCTAATATTTAACATTGTCATTAAGTCTCCTATGTTCTCTTTGGAGGCCTGCAGTTCACCATACAATTTTATACTGTTTTCATTCTTCAAAATGAAAATGAGATAGACAAGATAAGTTCCTCTCTTAGCAAATAAGGTGCTTATTAACATTTTTCATCAATACAAATTAGGTAAGTAAAGATAGATCCAGGCTAGAGAGCAGGTTTGTTCCCTAAGTGATAGGAAGCTAGTTTTCCATAAGGCCCGTGGTAGAAAGCATGATTGTGTGGTATGGAAACTATACAAACTAATAAGTTGTCGGTGTGGCCCAAGGAGTGGTTGTGGGAGTTCAGTGAGCAGAGGGAAGATAGAGCACTTTTAGGAAGTAGGTGACATGTTCCCATGCTCACAGCCTCAGTGGGGCTTAACCCACCAACACTGGGAGGTTTGAGAGAAAGTGATGCCTCATCGGTGGCAAAACTTTAAGATATGTAGGAACTGAGTACCAAAATTAATTCACAGTGCTTTTCTTAGAGCACTAACACGGAAGCAGCTTTGTTGTTGAACATTTAACTTGCTTGGAAACTTTCCATCTCCCTTTGCATCCATATGCTTGTTAAAAACAGAATACATAAGTCTTGATCTTATTGCCATGGAGAGAACAAGAGTGTTTTATTTTTTCAGATGCCAAAAGTTCAATATAAATCCAATTGTAAACCATCCACATTTGCATATCCTGCCCCTCTGGAAGTACCAAAAGAAAAAGAAAAGGAAAAGGTATGTTATTTGAGTCTTTAAGTAACATTTGTTCTTATTAGAGAAATTACTGACTGCTTAAGTGATACAGTTTTAAATATGGCTGGGTAGTTGGAGTAGGGTCTCACTATGGGGTCCTGGCAAACCTGGAACTTGATAGTATATCAGACTGACCTCAAACATCCAGAGTCTGCCTAGTTCTGCCTCTAGATACAAAGATTAAGGGCATGTACCATCATGCTGCATAACTTTAATTTTGTGTATGTAGGGATGGATATTCTTCTGAGTGTGGGTGCCCACAGAGACATGAGACCATTCTTGAACCTGGACTTAAAGGCAGTTGTGAGCTGCCTGACATGGGTGCTGGGACCCCAGCTCAGTTCTTCTGGAAGAGCAGCATGACCATCTGTCCAGCCCCAGCTTTGTTTGTTTGTTTTTTGTTTTTGTTTTTGTTTTTGTTTTTTTAAAGCAAACTTGTGGTGATAACTAACATTAGACTTAAATGTAAAGTAAAGGGCCTTTTTCTCTCTTGGTATCCCAGCCTCAATGCACAAGAGTTACAATGTGCGTAAATTTTCTCTACTCTGTTAATACTTCTTACACTAAGACTCCAGAATTTTCTTTTTTCTTTTTGTAATATGCATTGGTGTTTTGCGTACATGTATGTGTACAGTTGTGAGCTGCCAATGCAGGTGCTGGAAATTGAACTTGGGTCCTCTGGAAGAACATCCAATGTTCTTAGCTGCTGAGCCATCTCTCTAGCTCCAACTCTAGCATTTTCTACATTGTGATCTATCTACATCCTATGACTTACTATAACAGAGTTTCAATGTATAACTTTCTCCCAAAGCTGCAGAACAATATCTATATATTATTTCTTTTATCTGATGAACATTTAAGGACTTCTTTTTTATTTGATACACAACAGATGAGGCTACAATAAAAGTGTTTATGTACATGTGTTCTTATGCAAGTGTGTCTGTCACTTAGAATAGTAGGCATGGAATTGTGTGGTCAAAAGTAACTCACGCTGCCTGACATTGGTGGCACATATCTTTTATCTCAGCACTAAGGAGGCAAAGACAGGTGGATCTCTGTGAGTTTGAGGCCAGCCTGTTCTACAAAGTGAGTTCCAGGATAGCCAGAGCTGTTATACACAGAAACCCTGTCTAGGGAAAGGGGTAATTCACATATTATTTATTTTCATGCATACTACCTAATTTGCCTTTTGAAAATGAATAACACTAACTCAACCAATGGTTTTGAGCACATTCATTGATATATAATAAGGAATAATGCATTTACAAAGCTGCATTAACTATGATGTTATACTCAATAAAACAAGCAACCTTTTCATAATGCTTATATGACAAAAATTATTCTTTATTTTAAGATAATGTTTCATATTAACTATTTGTTGATTTTGCTTTAAGTTTTGTGAGTAAGTAGAGGTAATTTTATAACTGACTAAATTCAAGGTAGCAACTGATGAATATCCTTTTGCAACACATTTATTACTCCATTTTCAAAGTCTTGTTTCTTTTTTATTTCAAGTGAGATTCATCAAGGAAGACCACTCCTAGCTAACTATTGTGTATTACCATTTTAAGGATCTAGTTGTAAGAATATCTCCATGACCAAGAATTTTCCAGTACTTTCCCCATAAAGCCAACAAGAGCATAGCACTCAAGTCTGTGTCTCAGAAGTAGATGATAGCAAATTCACACCCAAGGCAGATCAGAAAAAGGGTGGTTGTTTTAGACACAGCCCCAGGAGCTAAAATTGGTGGCATCAGCAAAGGATGTATCTTAATGTCCTACTTGCTTTTCCATTGGCTCTCAGTGATGGTGGGGTTTGTAGTTACTGACAGGAAGCCAGGGCACTGTAGGATTGTTTTCTCTGGGCATGTTTCTTAGTATGTAATGAAAGATTATAACAGTTACCATTTTGACTGTTTGTAGGTTTCCACTGCTGTGTTATCAATTACTGCCAAAGCTAAAAAAAAAGAAAAAGAGAAAGAGAAAAAGGAGGAGGAGAAGATGGAAGTGGTAGGTATAACTCAGTGTCCATACGTGTTAACTGTTGTCCAGATTGCTTAAACACTGTTGTACATTGTACTTAGTTTTTTTTAATTAATTATCCTGCTTCCAGCATACAGTATCATATCATTATCTTTGAAACTCTAGAAAACTATGTCTATATTAGTTAGAGAGGAGGTTTGGGCTCATGGTTTTAAGGGATACTATCTGTCAAGGCAGAAAAATATGATGGCTGGGGCTTCATCTTTGACAGTGGGAGCATGCAGCATGGCTTGCTCATATTTTAACCAGGAAGCAAGGCTGGAAGCAAAGCAGCTCTGCATCTTATCCCTCCAACCATTGCTGCCCAATGTCCAGAAAGTTCCCAGGTGTTCACATACAGGCCATTACAGAGGGTGTTTCACATTCGTTTCACGTTCAGACCGTAACAGTGTCCATTTGTGGGAAGGCAGATGAATACAGAATGGGAATGAGTTCAGAAAGAAAGTTACAGCTTAAGTGGCTTTGAAAACGAAGTTCTGAGTAGATAAACTTAATACAAGAAAAAGACTTTCAGGAAGGTGGATGAGTCTGTTTAAATAGACTCTTCTGATCTCTGCTGGAAGAAAACCCTTTTCATCCTTTAAAGCGATTCATACTGTTCTCATCCCTAAGTAGAGTCTGGTGTCATTTTAGTTGTACTTTGTATCTGTCGCTGCCTTTTGTACCTGACAGTGTTCTACAAATTTAGCAGACAGACTCGAGTGATATGGGTGAAAAGTGATCCTTTACTGACTGCCTTTCTCCATCCTAGGATGAAGCAGAAAAGAAGGAAGAGAAAGAGAAGAAAAAAGAACCTGAACCAAATTTTCAGCTATTGGATAATCCAGCACGAGTTATGCCTGCCCAGCTAAAGGTCCTAACGATGACAGAGACCTGCAGATACCAGCCTTTCAAACCAGTAAGTTACCAATGGCTCTTAGCTGTATTTATATGCTGGTAGGGTATTAATCTGTAGGACTGACTAGGTAAGGCTGACAGAAGAGAATAAATCCCCCAAGTAGTTCAGAGCAAGCTCACTAGTACCTTTTAAAAAAAGAAAGAAATGCTCTTGGCAGAAACAAGAACATTCCTCTCAACTTCATAAAGATTTTTGGAAAGCTTTTCTCTTCTCTAGTAATTTTATTTATTTATTTATTTATTTATTTATTTATTTTGGTGGGGAGGGCTTAAGACAGGGTTTCTCTGTGTAACAGCCCTGGCTATCATGGAACTCGATCTATAAACCAGGCTGGGGGCTAGAGAAATGGCTCTAAGGTTAAGAGCACTGACCGCTCTTCCAGAGGTTCTGAGTTCAATTTTCAGCATCCACATAGTGGCTCACAACCATCTATGATGACATCTGGTACCCTCTTCTGTACACTGTATACATAATAACTAAATAAACCAGGCTGGCCTTGAACTCACAGAGATTCCCTGCCTCACCTCTGCCTCCCAAGTGCTGGGATTAAAGGCGTGCACCCGCACCCAGCTCTAGTAATTGCTAAGGTCTGTTTTCCCTCTTCCAGCACTGACTTAAGCACATAACCATAGAGCCAGACATGCTGGGCTGAATTTTAATGTTCCGTTCAGAGACTTATGACCTTGGTCCAAGTGCTAATTTTTTTTCCCAATTTCCTCCACTTATAAAATAGGAATTATCTATAGGCACAAATGAAACTCTGTCTCAAGAAATCAGAGGGGGGAAGTTAATTTACAAGCACTGGGAAACTGGGAACAAGACCGGACCCTGCCAAATTAGTGATCACCATCATAATTACACTATTGTCATAGACACATCAAATTTTAGAATTAAAAAAAAGAAAGTCTTTGTGATAGTGAATCAATCCCAAGCCAAAATATTTCTTGTTAGAAACAAGTGTCTACTGGGTATTTTCTCATTACTGCGACTCATTACTCTCTTGGCAGAACTCAAGAGAGGCTTTATTTTGATTAATGATTTGAGAGGATATAGTAGTCCATCATGGCGAGAAAGATTGTGGCAGCTCTGGGGCTCCTCACAAAGGACTAGGAGGTGGGGTCAGGAAGCAGGCCCAGGCTGTGACTCCCAAGATCACAAGCTCCCAAAACAATACCACCATCAGGGCACCAAGTGTTCAAACACATAAGCCTGTGGGGAACATTCAAACCACGATAAAATGCTTATCAGAAAATTTAGCATGATACTGTCTTTATCTTTCAAGTTTTTTGTTACCTTATTTTTGGTGATGTTTTGTTTTATTTTAGATCTTACTCTATAGTTCACTCTGGCCTATACTAGGGCTCCTCAGTGCTGCGATTATAGACATGAACCTATAATGCTACTCCTGATCCCATTTTCTTAAATCTAGAAAGCTAAAGACTTACTAGTAGACCAACCCATGCAGATATTCAGAACTTGAGTCTGTTGTTTGAAGTATCATAGATGAGATTTCTGGATCATTATATAGGAGTAAGTTTATTTCTTAGCAGCACAATGATGTTGTATTTAGTTTCTGACCCGTACTTTCCAGTCCTGGACCAGAGGTTTGACTGGCAGCATGGCAGTCACACAGAGACACACAGACATTTATGTTAATTTTCTCCTGATTGACCTAGGGCCCAGGCATATAACTTGCTAGCTTTTTAGTCTTAAACTAACCCATCTTTCTTATCTTGTGGCTAAAGTACCTTTTCTTAGAGCAGCATTTCAGCTTCTTTCCTCTGTGTCTATTGCCATCTCCTCCTCCTCCTCCTCCTCCTCCTTCTCCTCCTCTCTCTCTCTCTCTCTCTCTCTCTCTCTCTCTCTCTCTCTCTCTCTCTCTCTCTCTCTCTCTCTCTCTGTCACATCCCCATGGCATCTGTCTGCTCTGAGATGTTACAGAGTTTTCTTAGCCTGTTGCCCCACCCACACTTCCTATCTGTCTTTTGGCCAATCAGCTTTTATTAAACCCATAGATGGGACAATCATTTAAAATGTAACACATAATCCCACTACACAATGATAAATTAAAAGCAACTCTTGTTTTGGTTGTGAACCAAGTGTTTCTGACTAGATTATCAGCTTACAGAGACAAAGACAAGAAGAAATGAAAATTGTTGTGTGTGGTGGTTTCTGGCTAAAGGTGGGCATGACTGAGTTTATGTCCCGACTCTTTGTCTAGTGGTGTGACTTAGTAATTCCTTTGCATTTCATTTTCTTCACCTGTGGAATTAGTATAGTAATTGCCTCTTCTCCGGTGATAGTGGGAGGGAGGAGGGAGGGTGTTTCCAGGTCATTCCCAGCTTGATTTTCCTTTGCAGGTTGATGCAGGTTTAGTAGAGGTGACTACACACATTTGTGAATGTATTAAGTTGTTGTGTTATTTTATTTATTTGCCTTGGTGTTTGCCTGGAACTGAGAACTGGAACTATAAACAGTTGTGAGGTGCCATATGGGTGCTGGGAATTGAACCCCAGTTCTCTGGAAGAGCAGTCAGTGCTCCTAACTGCTGAGCCATCTCTCCAGCTAACCCACCCCCCCAATGTATTAAGTTTTTTACAGGGCTGGAGAGATGGTTCAGAGATTAAGAACACTGACTGCTCTTCCAGAGTTCATTTTAATAAAAGACCATTCCTTCATATGTATATTGAAAAAAAAAAATTGCCCTTTAACCTACTCCATACTCTCGATGGCAGAGTCATCAGCATGTTCCTCACAGATGGTGCATTTTAAAGAGAGACTGAATCTTGGCGGCTCATTCCTCTAGTCCCAGCACATGAGATATTGAGGCAGGTGGAACTCTATCTATGAGTTGGAGTCTGCGCTCCAGGCCAACCAAGGCTACATACTGAGACTCTGTCTCAATACTCCTCTCAAAGAAAAGGAGGAAGGAAAAAAAGAAAAGAAACACTATGAGAATGTCTCCATTCTGCTTCAGCAAGAATTCCCCATCTTAGGTTCTTAATA
Source organism: Sigmodon hispidus (assembly GCA_004025045.1). Lineage (NCBI taxonomy): Eukaryota > Metazoa > Chordata > Mammalia > Rodentia > Cricetidae > Sigmodon > Sigmodon hispidus. Next base: position 138,445 of record PVIH01004221.1, read on the forward strand.
TCCTTTTAGACAGCAGGCTATCTTATCTTCTCCTTAGCAAATGAACTTTTTTGCCAGCACAGGAAGTATTAATCAACCTCAAATGTGGTTATGGCTTTAAACAGCTCTTTCAGATGTGTGGATTGTGTTGTGGAGTGTGAATGAGATCACTGAGTTCTGATGAGCATAGAGTACAAGTTAGAACCCATAGTTACAGGTTTCCAGAGACGGGGAAGTCCGCTTCTCAGACAATATTTATTTTGCTTGGAGTTTTGTCTTCATTTGCTCTACTAGGAACTCACATAAATTTTTAGGACATGGAGGGTTAGGACATATTTTTTAATGTTCTTGGGCTGTTGGTAATCAGGGCAGAGTCTATTCATAGAATGCATTGTTTACAAGAAAGGCAAACTTTTTCAGGAAAAGAGCTATAGATTCTTAGGTGTGAGTGCATGTGTTAGGGGAAATGATCTGAGATTCTTGAAGGCACACCAGGTTATAGCAGGGCAGAGTCTTGATGAGCAAAATCAGATTAAGTTCAACTGCAGGTTCTTACCCATGTGACCCCTGACTAACATTCTGTGCTTCTGTCCTTCCCAGTAATATGCCTGTAGAAGTATGCTTTTCCAGATGTGCCTTGCTACTGTTGGCTGATTAGATTACAGAGAGCACAGCTTTCCATTTCCTTTGACAAGGCAAGCAAATAGAATAAGATTAGCACGCCAGAGATGCTGACTAGTGTGGTGTTTGAATTTACCATCAGCTAATAGGCTGAGCAAGGGCTTAATAGAATTGCTACTACAGTCTACTTTTCCTTTGTCTTTCCATCTGGTTTTTCATTACATACATTACAGTGGTTTCTAGATTACAGTGAAAACACTGTCTGTTGTATGTTTTATTTTCTCTGACACTTATTATTTTCTATGACATTCTGGAATTGATGGGGGAGGATGGCCTTTTATTTGTAGATTTTCTTGAATCACACAAATGTAATAGACTAGAGTACTTCAAAAACTAAAATGGGCTGAAGAGAGATGGCTCAGCCATTAAAGCCACAACACTTGTTATGTTGTATGTATAGGAACACAACAAAAACTGTAATAAACATTCATATCAAAGGTCTACGGGTACTTGTTACTATTCCAGAGAACTAGGGTTCTGCTCCCCAAACTCACATAGCAGCTCACTGCTGTCTGTAACTCCAGTTCCAGAGAATAAAATGTCCTCTTCTAGCCTCCTCAGCTATTACAGACATTCATGCTGACAAAGCACCTATACACATATAATAGAAACAAATTTTAAATGTTTTAAAAGGTTGAAGTGGTCTTCGGATTAGTGCAAGCTTTTTCATCATTTAACCATTTCACCATTAACGCTCTGGAGTAATAACAAAGTAGCTTGTCTAAGACCACTGTCTTGAGTAAGGTAGGAAGTAGAATGCTATGTTGGGACAATAAACATCCTTCCTGCCCACATCAGACAGAGGCTACTAATCATTTCTGTGGCTGATAAACACTTCAGTTGGGATGCAACATCTGCATAGAGCTGTGTTACTTGGTCCACCATGCACTGGGCTCAGTTGGCAGTCTCAGTAGACAGGAGTTGTTTTATGCTGGAGAAATTGTCCCTCAGCCTTCACCTTGCACTGCAATCGTCAAGGGTCCACATAATGAGCTCACTGGTGGAGCTTACTGGTCTCCTCTCTGTGTGTGCAGCTCTCCATTGGAGGCATCATAATTCTGAAAGACACCAGTGAAGACGCTGAAGAACTTGTGGAACCTGTGGCAGCACACGGCCCAAAAATTGAAGAGGAAGAGCAAGAGCCAGAGCCCCCAGAGCCATTCGAGTATATAGATGATTAAGGACCAGGGGTAAGTATTCATCATTTACCCAAACAGCATCAAAACTTCACTCTTCTCAACCCATCTGCACCTGTGCACTTTTTCTTTCTTTGACTTTGTGCTGTAGTGCTCTACCAGCTCCTCAGAACGACTAGGTTACCCTGCAGACTGTTCTAAAAGTTTTAAGGAGGTGGGGAGCTGGCTCCAGAGGGAAAATCTCTGTGACTTTTCACAAGAAAGTTTTCTTAAAAATAGCTAACAAAGCCAGGCTCATACCTATAACCCAACACTGGGGATATGGAAGTAGAAAGATCAGAAGTTTCAAGGCCTTACTTGACTACATAACAACGTGCTACTTCCCAGCTAGAAACAGCTGGCATGTCCTTAGTGATAAAGGTGATAAGAGTCAATGTGCATCATTGTAAGCTCCTTGGGTAGATCAGTCATAGTTGGTGAGCGAATGCCCATCCATAGGTCATGTGCTTGTTTTTCTTTTTTCCTCCTCTCTTCTGTGTAGCCTTGGCTGTTCTGGAACTCACAGAAATCCAAGTCTGTCTCTGCCTCCTGAGTACTGGGATTAAAGGCATGTGTAGGTATAAGGTATATATAGGCTTCCTGCTGATTTCCTCTCTCCTTGTCCTCTTGGCAGTGATTCTGGCACTGACGCATTAATGTTCACATATTCACTAGAGCTACTAGACATCTCATGTCCTTAAGACACAGGACCTGGGGACCAACTATGCACAAAGACTTCTCTGGTGATAAAAGATTGATTGCACCAGTTGTTTAAAACTAAGGTGAGGGGGCCTTGCTGGAGAGATGGCTCAGTGGTTAAGAACACTGACTGTTCTTGCAGAGGTCAATTCCCAGCACCCACATTGCAGCTCACAACTGTCTGTGACACCAGTTCCAAGGGACCTGACACCCTAATTTAGACATACATGCCAGCAAAACACCATAATTGCTTTTAAAAAATAAGGGGATTTTAGCTACTAAACTTGAAATAATCTTAATTATATGAAACTGTCATTTGTTTAATTCTCTCATTTTCTTTTATAATCATCACATATTTGTAAACATACAAAAGATACATGATTTCTTTAGTTTCACTAACCTAACAGACATTTTTAGAAAAATATGAATTTATTTTACTCTTTAAAGAAAGTAGGAGGACAAGGAGATGGTCAAGGTTCTTGCCACCAAACCTGACAGCCTGAGTTTGATCCCTGTCTCAGGGGAGAGCTGACTTCTGTGTAACCTCTGACCACCACAGGTACCCATGCAATGTAGACCCACACAAAGTAAATAACCATTGTAAAAAAGCAAAAAAAAAAAAAAAAAATAGGAACTATATTATTTGCTACAGTAGTATAAAAAATACTCTTAAGGCTAGGGATGTAGCTCAGTGATGAGCATTTATTTGACCTTACATAAGGTCCTGAGTTCAGCAACACGCACAAAATATACATCTTGCAAAGCTAGTATAGTGCATACATTGATTATCAATTAAATACAGAAGCCCTGTCATTAATTAGAAAATCGAATCCTGTCTCAGAGAGTGGAAGGTTTGTATTAAGTGCTGTGCTTTTCACTGCTTTTATCTCTTAGCCTAAGCCTTACCTGCCCAGCATGATTGAATGTGATCTCTCAGGACTGCCTGACAGTGACCATTTCAGCCTTTCCTGTTCCCTCACTGAGACCCGCCTGACTCTAGTTCAAGACAGAGGGGCTTAGAAGTACACAGCTAGAAGTTGAACTCTTAGAGAGTAGAACATCACAGACTGGCTTAACAGGGGTGTGGGTGTTAAGTGGACCTGTGTATAGATTTCAAATAGTAATTTAAAAACAAACAAACTTTGAGAATAATTTGCAACTTCTGTCACTGTCTCTTTCCACTGCTCAGCTGAAGATGTCTATCCTGGCACATAATGAAATGTCTGTGAGGGAACCCACGCTAGACCTACTCGATGCACGCATCAATTGCCTACGATGACCTACAGAACCTGTGTCCTGAGTCTTTGAAAAGAAGATATGCAACTGTTTAGTGTGCTCTTTCACAAAATTTGGTTTTCAAATAAATATATTGAAATCTCCAGATCAACAAGACTTTCATTGATTTTTTTTTTCTCCTCTCTTTTTCGTTGTTTTGTTTTGTTTTGTTTTTTGAGACAGTCTCACTGTGTACAGCCCTGGCTGGGACTACCTCTGTAGACCAGGCTGGCCTTGAACTCCCAGAGATCACCTGTCTCTGCATCTTGAGTACAGTTGATTTTTTTTTTTTTCACTTGGCTTTTTGTTTTTTACAGATCTGATGTCACCCCATAAGCTAATAAACTTTATAAATAAACCTCCCCATAACCCCAGCATTCCAGAAGCTGAAGCAGGAGAGCTCTGGGTCTTTGACTTAGACTTAGGAGACAATCTTTGAAGAACTCTTTGTTGCAGAGCTAGAGAGTGAACCCAGGGTTTTCTGTCGCTAGACAAATGCTCTACCGCTGAGCTATGAACTATATCCCCAGCCCAGATATAAAGGAAAATGAATAAATAAACCTCTAGAGAGGTCAGCCCAAATATACTCACCTATCAATCTTGTTAGGTCTGGGTCTAAAGGTTACCGAATCCCAAGGATGGTTCCACATAGTTAATTTTATTGTATCCCCTTCTTTGTAAATTCTCTGTTTCCTCAATATCAGATGATTCTATAAAAGAAATTATCTAATTTTCTAGCTTCTCATTAGCCATGCCCTTCCTGTTCAAGCTCTTAATGTTGCTGGTATTTCAGACATTTATCTCTTACATTTCCCTTAATACATGAAATGATCAAAAGACAGAAGTGTCTTGAAAATATTTGCCATCATCCTATGTGAGTAGTTGGAAGGGGTAGTACATTCACTAGCAGCCTGCTTTAGGAAGAAGTCAGCATGGATTCTTGTTAGGCAGTGCTCTTGGATCTGAGTATCATGAAACTATTTCTGCTGGCTTTTTTTTTTTTTTTTTTTTTTCTCAAGATTTCCTAGGAAATGGATAGTGCTGAAAGCTGACAGCAGAATAAAGTCATAGACAGGATGTGAGTTAGATATAGGTGGGGGTGGGAGACTCTGTAGGAGAAATGGAAGGGGGAAGGCAGAAATTATCCCCATCCAGATATTATTGGGTCTTACTTTTCTAAGGTGAAAGGCTAGTTGGGCTACCTAGCAACAAAAAGAATCTGATAGTTTGGTTCCAGAAACTGGACCTGATCTCATATCCAGTCCCTCTACAAGTCTGTAGATGAGTTCCTGCCTTTTACAGCTCCTGTAAATCAGGCCCTTTCATCCAGTAGGAGGCTGAGTTTGGGCCCTAGCTTCAACTACATGGCAGACTCCATCTGGAAAGCAGACAGAAATCCTCTCCATCACTCCTGTGGCATGCTCTAATTTTCCTCCAGTTACTTACTTGGACCTTCCCTTTATTTCACAGGTTGGATAAGGTCCCAATTTGGAAAACTTGTGCAGGGACTTACTAGCAATAATAAATTGGTAGGTGTTAGTCCTACCAGCTTTGACAGCTCTAATGCTAGCCCTCAAACTTGTTCTTTGGTCCTCTGAATCTTAAATCCTCTTAAAGTGTTGCCTTGCCTAAGCAACACTTGTATCCCTTACCATCTTTGCTGATGGCAGGAGTATCCATACGCCGCTCAGGCTCCTGATACGCACCTCGCAACTACTAGGGCATCCTCATCTGGGCTGCCTCAGTGAGCACAGGATATCTTAAGCACACTTTGTAACCAACCTTTTCTACTGCCTTGTGCTAATGTTCACTCCTCCACCTAGCTGCCATGGTTCAGCTCTGGGCCTCTGCAGTGACTACAATGCCACTCCTTCCTTCCACACTGCTCACGAACCCAGGTGAGCCTACCTCCAGACTCAGCCCACTCTGATCCTTTCCCCAAGTCCATCTTTGTAAATCATGTTGATCTCCTGCTTAGATACTTGCTGAATAAGCTCCACATTCCTTAATGTATGTGCATCTGTCCAAAGCCCTAGCAGCTACTCATCTCTGCAGCCTCTCATTGACCTCATATTTCTGTCACATGACCTTCATACATGCCATTGCTTCTACCTTAATGCACAACTCCTTGAGCTTTATTTTTTTTTTTTTTTTTAATTTTTTTTTTTTTTTGATTTATTTATTTATTATGCATACAGTTTTACAGAAGAGGGCGCCAGACCTCATCATAGATGGTTGTGAGCCACCATGTGGTTTTGCTGGGAATTGAACTCAGGACCTCTGGAAGAACAGTCAGTGCTCTTAACCTCTGAGCCATCTCTCCAGCCCCTTGAGCTTTATTTTTAAAGACTTATCTCTGTGTGTGTGTGTGTGTGTGTGTGTGTGTGTGTGTGTGTGTG